>RJWM01003563.1:0-111862 GCA_004363535.1 Dasyprocta punctata | reverse complement strand
GCAAATTCAGATCATCATAGTAGTCCAGTGTCAACAAATTATAGTGGCAGGAATTGTACCAGTTTCCCATGGTGTCACGTTATACAAACTCATGCATGTAGGTATGAGTTATTACTATCATATGTGAATTTGTTAGAAAGGAGTGATGGGGGAAATCTTAGAAGAGCTGAACTGTTCATGCACCATCCTATAGGGTTAGTGAATAATGAATTTCTTACTGTTTGAAAAGTGGGTGAAATATAGTCAGTTCTACTTTTTCCAAGAAAGAATGAAATCTGGGATTTTAAGGGTAACATAAATCCATCCATCAATCAGAATTTTAAAGTAGTGTAAACAATAGGATGTAGCTCAGTGGTAGAATGTTTACCTATCATTCATGAGTCTGTGGGTTCAATCTGAGCACTAATAAGCAAGGAGTGTAACATGATAGAACGACTTTGGAAAGTTAGGACTTTCATTGAAGATAAATACATGCCTACTATATATTAGTTGTACTCCTGGACACTTACCCTAAAGAAACGAAAGCATGAAATACTCTCAGTAGGCCCTGAATGGGAGATAATCCAACTGCTGTTCTACAAACCATTGTTCAAATAGAATGTTCCCTATGCTGTGACTACTCTCCTCTGAAGTTGTTTCAGTTTTTCTGCAGCATTCCATTCAGAATGGAACTTGAGTCCACTACAAAATTTTTCAGCATTGTCAAACAATGAAAAATTCAAGGGAGCTGGTCACTTCATTGTCTTACTTCTCTGTTTTCATAGATATAAAGGAGATGGTAAGTAATTGTTGACAACTTGTTAGTTTTGTCATTCTATTGATTTTTAGTTTTCTACTGATTCATACTGAAAATACTATCTTAAATTGTTCAAACACTTTTTTATCTGTGTCTGATAATCTGTCTTTCGCATCCTGTCCCTGTACAAAAACATGTTTTGTTTTGTTTTGTTTTGTTTCAAATCGTGCAAAATGTAATTTGCTTTGCCTACGTTGAATGTAGCTCATCGATTTCTGTAAGCTGTTTAAATTTAATGAAATGCTCTTTTTTGTTGAAAGGCAGTATTATTAGAAGCACCAATAGTATAATTATCTCCATCATGATGGAAAAATATCATATGGTAAATATGTTTATGTCTGTTATCCCATATAATTCATTCAATGAGTCGATGATTCTTCAGTTAGAGTTTTATGGATGAAGAGAGTGCGGAAAGCTCAGTTTTAAGTAACCTTAAATTAACTCTGTTAATGAATGAGAGAGTGAGGACCCTATTCTAAGTCTAACTATTTCAACATCTACATTATTAACCTTTGTAATTTTGTCTGAAACTGTTCTTTCTGAATATTCTATCCATTGCTTAAATATGGTGTGAGACTGGAGTTAAAGTTCTGTAGTATTAAGAGAATTATCTTTTGGTATTACATATTTATCACTTCGTCTTAAGTAAAGCAATAAACAGTTAAATTTACAAAGAGATTTCACCTGTCTCATTTTAAGAATCTTGTCCAGAAGCATACAATTAAATACTTCAATAAACATACTTGGATTTCAGTATAATGTATTTGTCTATTTATAGTTTCTATTCTTATTCTAGTGAATTCACGTTATCTAAAGCAGTGTTTTACTTTGTTTTTATTTTTGTTATGTTTGATTGTTTATGTCATATTTCTGGAATGAGATTGTATCTAAAACGTATATATGTATTTAGTGCAAAACATTTCTTTAAAAAAAAGTAGGATATCTAAAATAGTTACTGTATTGCAAATCATTGTACTTAAAATAGTTGCTCAGACTACCAGCTTTAGGCCTACAAAATCAATCATTTCTAAAAGTAGAGCTATAGCATAATACAGTATCTCCTTATTTAGAGAACAAGGTAGAATAGTACAGTTTATCTTGAGTGTTACCTATTCAAATACTAAAAACTGACTTCTATCAGGGTGACAGGAAAATCTTGGAGTAACTAGATTGTGTTCTTTTCTTTTTCATTTTTTTTTCAACATACAGCAGAGATCACAGTTTTCTAATAAAATCCATTACCTTCTTCTCTATGTAAACAGGATTTTGTAGGATACACGATTAGACTATGTTGAGTAGTCTGGGTGGTAGACAGAATACCATATGTGGTGGACAGAATAATGACCCCCACAAATTTGCATGTCCTCATCCCTGGAACCTGTAAATAAATTAGCTTGTGAAGTTAAGGGAAATTAAGGCTGCTGATGGAATTAGGACTGCTAATCATGTGTCTGCAAGGTAGTCTTATCCTGGATTACCTGGATGAACCCAGCTGTATTTCTGAAAGTTGTTAAAAGAATTACAGAAAGATGTAACTACAGAAAACTGGAGAGGCGGCACCATAGAGCACTTGGTCAGGTGATGTTGTCTTTGAAAAAAGAAGAAGGGGTCATGAACCCAGGAAAGTCAGCGGCCTCTAGAAACTACAACAGGCATGGAAATTGGCTTTCCTCAATCCTCCAGAAAATGCTGCAACTCTGACACACTGATGTTAGTCCACTGAGGTCTACATCAGACTTATATTTGCAGAAAAAAAAATTGTCATCTCAAAATAATCTTTGGATATTTGTTATAGCAGTGACAAGAAGCTAGCACTCCATGCTAAAATCTTATCTTGGAGAACAAATGAGCACTGGAATCAGAGCTGCTGCAAAAGATACAGTCGGCAAGTGATGTGCAAATGGGCTAATTGAGCAAAGTCAGAAGCAGCAGCATCAGCATCTATTTTTAGCACATAAGGCCTGGAATGAGATGTCAGAAGGCATCCACAGATGGAAAAATGCAGAAGCAGAGAGGAAGAATTTGCTACCCAGTGAGAGGTTCTAGATTTTGAGGTCTGTGCCATCCAGAAAGACAAAGAGGGGACAGAAGCATCGGCAGGGCCACGTTATATACTGCAAAGGCATTGTATCATGCAAGTTTATATAGGTACAGGGAAATCATTTCATTTGGGGGTACTTTTTAAGATAAAGCTGCAAATATTGATAACAAAAGCAAGATTTTTGGCTCCTGTCCATGCCTCTGAGACATTTGTAAATCTCCTTGAAGATTTTCTTCTCCACATGCTATTTTATGCACAATGCAGATGTAGTATCATCCTGGAAATGCAGGCCTGTGTAAAAGTGACATCTTGTGTTGCTTTGATGCATTGCACTGGTAGTTCTTATGATTCCTCTATTTTGGAAATACTTTTGCTTTTAATTCCATTCCTACACAGGAAAGAAAGACTCTATTAATATTATTGCAGTGCAAGAGATAATGATATAAAAACAGTAGCCTGTTCTCTCTGTTATTTATAAATTACATGACAGTGACAAGTAAATCGTGCTCAGGAGATTATATCTGCTATGGTGATGGATTGTACTCATGAGGATGAAGAGTTTGATTTTTTAAATTAGATTTCATAGTTACTGTGAATATGTCTTAAATATATATTCAGTATATCTGACACTCAGTTATTTTTAGGAAACCTTACTTTTTGTCAGTGATGAAGCCCTGGGGGTTCCAGGAGTGAGTCTATTTTTTTTTTTATCTCTTGTTACAAATTCATTTCACTGTAAAGTTGGACCCTCAGTGGCAATTACATCAATACTTGCCAGTTCATTTTAGTTAGGATAAAAATAGGATATGCATTTGAGTAGATAAGAAACATATAATGCCCTGAAAAAAATCTATATGATCAATAAAATTAACAATGCAGATACCAATGTTTCCTTCATCCTCATGATTAAAAGGTGACATTAGAAATAGTAGGGAAGAAAAACCTTTCCAGCGGCTTCATAAGGGTTAAGGTGGGATGATGAATTCTAGAATATTAGAGAATAGAAAAGAATGAATGGTTAAAAATGAGAAAGAAAAAGAAAAGTGAATGAAAGGAACAGCATGGGCACATGACCATTGCAGAGGAAGAGTGAGAGAAAAGCCCAAAGCTCAGAGTTGAAAAAGAAAGGGAAGTCTAAAATCCCAAATAACAGAACTGGGGGACTGCTGGGAAGAAACTCTATAGAGAGAGAGAAAAAAAAAAAAAGAGGAGCCTCGATCAAAGATAGATGACACAGAATCTTAAATGAAGAAGAAAAAATGGCACTCAAAGGGAAACAAGAGCAGGGAGGCTAGAAGCCTCCTGTTAGAGAATTCGATTACAGATCCCACCCTCAGATGGGAAGGAACTGAAAGATACATGGGAAAAGCATGGTTTCCCTTGTATAATTACACTCAGTGATTCCAGCAAGAACAAACCCTTATTGGTTCAAAGTATATAACTCCAAAAACAAAGTAAAATATCAACTATTTGATGTGGCAAAGACGAAGTGGTTCATAGAGTCTGATGTCAGTGTTGTAGCCTGGATTTCCCTTGCATTTCGATCATTGCATGTTTCCTCACTCTTCATCTTGTTTTCTCATGTGTAAAGAGAAGACAGTGGCACCTTCTTCCTAGCTATAATGATGGAGAAGAGAAGGAAGGAAATCTTGCTTGCACTAACTTGACAGTAAATGATGGATTCTAAAATTTTAGTTCACAGTGGTTTGGAGCAATTGAAGGCACTGACTTCTGGTTTGTTTTGTTTTTGTTTTGCCTCAGCAAATTGTATTAATGTAAGGAGCCAATAAAGAGAAGTAGAATTTTAAATTTTCTAGGGAGGGGAGAAGTGAATTACCAACACCACCCCTTTCTTGATAACAAAAATGGTTACCAAGGGCAACATATAGAGAGTTTGGGGCAGGCAACTTGGCAAAAGTAGAAATCTTAATCTCCTTTTATCTCATTTTCACTGTAGCATGTACAAGTTATGGCAAAAAGAAAATTTCATAGTTGGCTTTGTTTCAAACTTAACACCACAAGATCAGGAATAATTTCTCTGAAACACAGTCTGGATTATTGGAGTCCTGCAGAACTACTCATTGTGGTGCCTGCTCAAATTGCAAAGTCCTTGAAGTGTGCCCACTTTTTGTGTTTTCTCTTTTTTGAACCTGCAAAGTACTTATCTCTAAAAGCTGGGATTGGTGACCTAACCCATTGTTTTATCGTGGTAGTTCTAAAGCACCAGAAAGTGTGAGACCCTTTGAGCTAAGTGATCTTATAACATTTTCACATTCGTATGGGAATCATTGAATTCCTTAGCTTCATTAATATACCAGATAGTTTTCTGTGGCTGAAAAAATACCTAGGGTTTCTTAAAACATTCTAGAATTCTTCCATTTGGCTATTTTCTACTTTTCCTGGAAGATTCTTGTGAAGCTCATTGCTACAAGTTTATCAAGCTGTATTCTTTGGCTTTTAAACCATTTAATACTTTAGAAGGAGTAAGTTTTAATGTGACACTGTGATATTTTTATAAAAGGGAGAGTCAAGGTAAACCTTTGACAATTCATGAAATTTGTCCTGCTGATTCTCACAACTCTGTTTGTCCTCTATCTCTGGTGAGAACTGTTGTTTTCAATTACTTTTACTTACTACAGCAGCAAAGTGGATTTGGGTGTTGATAGGTTTCCTCAACCTGTGCAGTTGTGTACCTTCTTAGGGGAGGATCTACTTTAGCAAGGTCAGATATCAGTTTGACATGGATTCTTGCTACTTCCTGTTGGGAATGATGTTGCCATTGTGAGGTACAGAGCAACCAAGATGATTATTTGGTCAGTCCAAGCAGCACATGGATTGAAGTAAAGTATACCGTGCTGCAGAAAGGCAACCCACAGTAGGAATATTAGGATATGAGATCCATACAATCTTCGCACAACAGATATTCAGAAAATTACTATGAATTAGGACAATAGCTAGCTTTATCATCTTCAGTTTTATGAGTAGTGTTAGGATCAATTCAAATAATTTGGTTAAATGGAAAGTACTAAAAATCCCCAATGCCTGGAAAATCTCTTGCTCATCACTTGGTCCCTCACCTAATCGTCTCTCATTGCTATATTATCATTTCAACATGCTGTTTCATTCAGACTTGATCATTTCTTTCATTATTCCATCACTACATTTCATAAATGCTTTCATATACCAGCTGCTGCGCTATCCTGCAAATATGTCTTTAAACATTTGTCTAGTATTCCAGAAGAGGTCCCCTCCCTGATGACACATTCTAGGTCTTCTTTTTACCTTTTATGTAACCTGGGGGCTGGCACATAGTAGGAAATCAACACATACTCCTCTAATAATTGAAGTCATAGTAAAAAGTTGAGTAAGTTTTTCCTGTCTTTAAGGAGCACCATTGCAGTAAGAAACTGAAGGCAAGGGTGTGAATTTCTATGTTGTAAGGTAGAGTAAAGTTAAAGTCATCAGAGATTTCATCTAATTAAGGGGATTTCAAAAGGCCTCACAGAGAAGATGGTGCTCTAGATAGGACTTAAGGAATTAATAGGTTTTCAATGAATGGAGTGTGTTTGGAGGAGAGTAGCTATTTCAGATAAATGAAACAGCATGAACAAAGGTAGAGGCAAAATCTCAGAGAATATCAAGTGAACAAAGCAAAGGCCATTCTGAATAGAGCACATTGTAAGACTAGCAATTAGATTTTATCTCGTATGCCATATATGACAACTGATAGAGGCTGCCTAGATTGAAAATAATCCCTGAATCCAGTCTGAGTTCAGCATGCAAAAATGTTGTAATTAATGTAAAAAATTGCTGCCATGGATGCCGGAGAATAGCATCTCCGATTTGAGGCCATTAACATCCCTATAAATATGAAAATAACAATATTTTGTCTGCTGTTTATTTTGTCTGATACTGAACATTCCCTTTGTGCCCAAGTCCAAAAACTCAATGCTGAACACATATAGTGGCAGCCAGGAGAAACAGTGATGGCACTGAAGAAATGACAGTCACATGGGAATTCCAGTCATTAACTAATTTTGTTTTACAAATAATCATGTTATTACTATTGATTGTTACCAAGAAGGTGAATTACAGAGTGCTGTATGATCTTGTCCTGTGATCTTGCAAGTGATCTTGTCCTGAAGGAGGATCTAAGAGCACTTTCTTTGGCAAGGGATGATCAACTTGCCACTGAAAAGGGCACAAAATAATGTCAGTGCTCTTTTAAACATTTTGGATGTTTTGAATTCCGGTTGCCCCCATAACTTCTTCTGTGTTAAAGGTTTAGACAAAGGCTGGGATCCTTGCACTTTATTAATCTTCACAGCTAGTTAAAACATCTTCGTTAAACAGACAGAAGCATAGCACATATTTAAAGATTGTTCTCATAATGTGGGCCTTCAGTGAGCAATGTCAGTCTCCCCCGGAACGATGTTAGGAGAATAAATTCAAGGACTCTACATCCTGCCTACTAATTAGAAGCTCTGCCTAGGGATCGGATCTGGGCAAGCTACAGTTCAGCAAGCTGTCCCAGTGATTCCAGTGCCCCCGCAGATTTGAGAACCACTGTCTTAAACAATAATCCACACTTTGTAAATCTTCATGAAGAGTTTCTATCCCTGTAACAAAATAATTTAAAAATACAAACTAGAGATGTTAATTGAACACTTATAAAGCATAAAGAGTTTCATGGCAAGCTGCTTAGGTATACTGAGAGCAGACAACTGTTAGTGATAAAGAAGGTGGTGTCTAATGCTCCATTTACTTCTTGTGTGATGCTACAAAATATTATTGACCTTTAGGAAAAATTGATCATGACTGCTATGTGTAAGATAAATCTTGTTTATGTTTCCCTCTTACCAGTAGTCAGTCTATTTGTGTATGCTCACTTGCCTAAGATTTTCAAGGAGGGAAAACCTAAACTTATTTGAGGATCATCATACCCATGTAGTATATGAAATCACCATAGTGCAATGAACTCAGTCCCTACAATACTCACTTCAAACGACAAAGATACCATTCACGTTAGCAATGCTAAAGATACTTTTCATGTTAGCAATTTTTGTGCTCAGGAAAATAGAAGAGATAGAAGTATTGCAATTTTGAGTGCAGTACTCAGCACTACCAAAGGTTCTGTTTTTCAGTAGACATCTCTGGTTTCCGAGAAATTTGTGAGACTTACAATTAAAAGGAATAGATCAAACTTATTCTGAACTTGTCAATGTCAGTTAAATCTTTGCTACCCAACGTAGCACTAACATCATCCAGGAGCTTATTGGAAATGCAGGATCTCAGGACCTATCTCTGATTTGCCAAACCAGAAGCAGCAGAGTATTATTCTCTGCAGGTAATTCATATGCCTCTTAAAATTTAAGCACTGGCACAGTTCCATGACCCAATGGAAAAATATTGACTAGGAAATTTTCTGATACAAGCATATTTAATTTCTATAAGTGATGGAGTTCTAGGGTTAATGCAGGTATTACTGCATGCTAATCTAAAAGTAGTTAATTGAAAAGACTGATGAGAGAATATATCCTGGGTTTCAGCATAAAATGATCAAGAGAAATGATTTCAGAAACCCTAATCAATATAAACAAAGGGTTTAAAAATTGCTTATTGAGGAAGAGTAAGTGATAACCATTTGGTCCCTAATGCTGCAATAGCTCTAGTTTTAAGGGCTATCATATAAAACATTTCCCAATAGGCTCCATTAGGGAAGAAGCTAAACAAATCTCCTTTGCTAAAAAGAAAAGCCTTAGAGAAAGATAAAAGATAATTAATTATACCTGAAATCTGCACAATGAACTGAGAGCAATACACCATTGAAAATCTGAGGAATTTTGCAGCCTATTAACTGTAAGAATGTCTACTGTACTAGAAAAAAATGTTAATTTTTACAGTTTATGACTATGCTAATTCCCAAACAGATACTTGGGCGACATTTATGGCAACTGAGGAAAATTTTCTCACTATATAAGCACTGAAATTTGCATTTTCTAATGTCACATACATGGTAAAACATTGTCATGGAGGGAATAAGTTATTCAGAAGTAGATTTAGCCTACAATAATATCAATACTTTCATTTTAAGCTCATTGATTTTTTTTTTTTACCTTAATGAGTACTGGAATTAGTGGAGTACAAAAAGCCCTGTATCAGTTGAAAATCTTCTCACAACTCAATTTAATTTAATTTGAAAATAGCTGTTTTACTGTCTCTCAAACTAAATTTAAGAAATCAAACAGAGCATTAACATGTTAATTAATAAGAGGTTCGGTGGGAAGGTAGGAAATGATTAGTTGCATTACCATTCCTTCAGATTTTCTCTAGAAGCTCATTAAAGGTCTCTTTGGAATGCCTTTCTGAAAAAAGAATGAAAAACACATTGCACATGTTCTTCAGGGATCTTGAGGTGCATGGAAGGCCTGTGTCGGGATTCTCCTCACAGCATGAAGGTGACAGGTATGCTTACCTCAAAGACACTTACAAATGAAACAGAATGTCCTAGGGCAGATATGTTAACCAGTTAAGAAGAGAAGAACTCACAGTCAGTGGAATCACTGCCATGGGAAGCCATTTTCTTTGGGCTGGCCCAGAAAGGAATATTCCATCTTTTGCTACTAGCAGAGGTGAAATGAGGAGTTCTCTAAGTTATTTATATTTTATGCTTCTTTACATTTAGAATTTCATAAATATAACTCTTAAATATCAGTTTCAGTTTCCATGGTTTAGATTACCCAGAGTTAAGTGGGGACTGGAAATATTAAATGGAACATTACAGAATTCAATAATTTAACAATATTAAATATTCTTATTACATTATATTGCTATATCATTATGTTTTACAGACTTTTATTATTTATTGTGGTCAATGTCTTACTAAGAATAATTTATGAATTAAACTTTGTCATAGATAGGAATGCATAGGAAAAAAACAGAGTGTGTATGGGGCTTAGTACTCTCTATCAGGGAGCTGCTGGGAATTCAGATACTGGGACGACTATACTGGTTCATTTGATCACCCCACTTTGGTAATTAGAAAGATTTGACATAATTCCTGGAGAAAGCCAACTGCAGTCAGATTCATTTTATCTGTCCTGTTGCAAGTGTGAATAAAATTCAGATTCTTTCTCTCCATTTTAGTATCCTTCTTCTTACATTTAAATGTATGGCTCTCCTAAAATTATTTTAGACATTTAAAGAGGTATATACAATACTAGATAAAATATGACTTAGATAACAGGATAGGAAAAGATACCATCACAATAAAAAAATACTACTGAACATACAAAGTCTTAAATTGTTGCTTATAGGCCTATTCCAAGATTGGATCTTATCTTTGCACCATCTAATAAAGAAACCCTATAAATGACATTACAGCAGTGCCTCTCAAAAAGTTTGCTCCCGAAGTAACATCACTTGGGAACTTTCTAACAATACACATTCCTGGGACCCACTCTTGGCCTACTAAATCAAAAACTCTGGCATGAGATTTAATCATCTCTACTGGTTCTCTGTGTGAACTGGATGCATGCTTGTGGGAGACAATTTTAGTGACTCTCCTTGAATGCAGAACAATTGCTGCAACTTTGATTATATCCAGACTCATTTCCTTATACTGATATGTACAGAGCTGACTACGGTGTTTTTTCCCCCCCTTTAATTGTCTCTAAGCCTCATAAATAAGGTTAGCTGAGGTACTGGTATGTAATCTCTAAAGACATTAGACAGTTTCCTGGTTCCTCGCATAGTGCTCTCTGTAAAATACATGAGCACAGCGGGATGGTATAGCCAGTCAGCTCCAGGAATGTCAACTGGGTATGAGCCTGGAGATAAAGAGGCTATGAGCTCCCAGGGCACAAATGTTTACATATCAGAAACTAAAGGCACAGCCTCCAAAAACAATACAGTTGCTACCTTAATTGAATTATGCAAATCTATCCTTCTGCATATCGTTATCTCAGCATTTTGCAAAGATGCTTTTCTTACTACCTGGCTAGCCAGCTCAAGTTACTCAGTTCTGACCATCCTCAGTATCACTCATCCTCAAGCCACCCCCTCCTTCACAAGATAATAAATTCTGGAAGAGGCCTTGGATCAGGGCCTTTGTCCGCACATTCTCATTAGGATTGGACTCAGGACCCCTTGGCTGCCCTTAACTTTGAATATGTCTTGGTGTTGCATTGGATGTG
This sequence comes from Dasyprocta punctata, assembly GCA_004363535.1. Classification (NCBI taxonomy): domain Eukaryota; kingdom Metazoa; phylum Chordata; class Mammalia; order Rodentia; family Dasyproctidae; genus Dasyprocta; species Dasyprocta punctata. The sequence goes on along the minus strand of RJWM01003563.1, from coordinate 100,830 downwards.
GGAGATTGGGATTAACTTGCTAGGATTCCAATAATGTCTCTGTGGGATTATAAATATAACTTCCTGTATTGTGAGGAAGACTGGAAAAGGGATTACAATACTTAGATTACCATACTCAGTATTTGGGATTACAATACATACTAAAATTTGAGAATCACTGCATTATAGAATGAAGAATGAGATAAACATTGAGCGGTTGCTTTATGGGTTATCTCCATGAGATCTTTTCTGTTATGTTTGCCTTTGCATTCCTAAAATGGAACCAGGCACATAGCACATACCAGATAAACTTTTGTTGAACCTACACCATTTCCCAAAATATTTTCTGAAATTTCTTAAAGAGTGGATACTGTTTGATCTAGCAAGGAAGTTTTCAGTAATAGGTACAGCAATACATTTATCAGGACTTTTATAGTAATTATATATGTTGGCATAAGTGAATAAAATAATTGCATAAATAGCCAGTAGTGGTCAAAGTAGACCAGCTCTTCTCAATGTTGGCTATTCAGAACAGACAATCAAAATTGCCTGTACTTGGCCCAACTCTTCTGATATAGTCAATAGGTCTAAAGTGAAATCCAAATCTAGAAATGATAATCAAAATGCTGTCCAACTAATATATACATATATAATATGTATATATTTATGCATAATGTACATAAACATCTATGTATGTATATATAATATGTATTATATTTCTATAGAGGCACATAACTTTCCAATTTTGTTATATTTAATAAAAATTAGATTTTAAAAATATTTTTACCTTTCTGTTAGAATTTCTATTATGATAATTTACTATTTAAAACATAAAATCTTCAATACCTTTGCCTAGAGTAGATAATTAAATTGAAGTTATTAATTTTTTTTTAATCGGTACTGGGGATTGAACTCACAACCTCACACCTGCCAAGCAGGTGCTTAAGTCACTGAGCTAAACACCCAGCCTGAAGTTATTAATTTTTAATGTATCTTTGGGTTATTCTTTTTTTTTTTTAATCAGTAATTGACATGCTTGTTGATGTTTTTATTTTTGGAACATTCTTGATACTCTTTGCTTTTTTCAGTTGAGTCTCTGTTATTAATTAGAAAGACACATACAGATTTACAGGGACTGTCAAGGACTTTATGTCTCACTATTGCAACTATAACAAGCACTAATAATGCTACGTGGTTTTCCTTGTACTTCAAGATTGAGTAATTCATAAACACATGTTAGACAGAGTAAACTGATTCCACACTTCTGTTGTATGATGGTATTACTAATGAAATTAGCTAAATTCCCTTAGTGTTTATGCATTTATACAGCAGTTAGTGTATTCTAGGATCTTTCAAAAACTTAATAGAGATTAATCAATATATTCCTCCTAAGAATGATATATAATAGATGCCATTATTAATCCCCTTTTATCAATGATAAAAATAAAGAAACACATGTTAAATCACTTGCCCATGATTTCATACCTAGTAAGGAGTGCAGAAGAGATTCAAAACCAGGCAGTCTGGCTTTATAGTTTGTTCATGTACTATACTGCTATATCTTATGCTGCTACTGCATGTTTCAAACATGAATCCTTGATTGAAAATTCAACAAGTGGTTCTTTTTCAACATTTCAACAACAGATTTAAGAGAATGTGATAGTTGTGCAAACATCAGATCTTTTTAAATTGTGTTAACAAGTTCTTGATGAATTTCCTGAGTGTATAAAAAGGATAGACAATGGGGAAGAAGAGAAAGATCTTCAAAGAAATTAATTTTGCTAAGGATAAGTATGGTAATCTCTGTAAAAAGGCAGAGCAGATAATAAATAGAACCAGGTGAATAACTTGATAGTCTATAATTACAGCAGAATTTTTTCTGACAAAGGAAAATTTATAAAGATGAGTTAGTGGGAATCAACAAAGATAAAAACAAAATTAAAGTTCCTTTCAGCTCCACATGCTATGAACAGTTTACCAGTCATAAGCCAGATTAGCTCTTATTGTACAAAGCATCTTTTTTTCTACCTATTTTGGGAAGACTTGAAATCAATTACAAAAAATATAATGTTAATTTAGAATATGCACAAAATACTCTTTTCCAACAAATTTAACTTGTTATGTGTATCTGATTGGCAAAAGTATTGATGCAACTGAATTCCTTGCCATTATCTGCCATTCTATATTTTAGAAAACTTTGTTCATTTTGCTAAGAAGATTTCAGCAATCTATCATCTAAAAGCACAAAATTACTGAAAGCCAAGTGGGGAATAGTGTTAGAAGCATCATTGTATTGACTTTTTTCCATCTACCAAACTGAAACTTAGACAAGACTTGAAGTTTACCTATTTTTGACGGTGTTTATCAGCATCTTCAAGTTTGCAAATGAAAGATTTCCACATGGTTGACAAAGTTTCCATTTATAAGCATCCCAAGTGGATAGACTGCTTTTCAGTGTTTATCCCAACTGGCAATTTTGGTGTAAGGTTTCACTTGCCATGAAGGATGGAACTAAGGACAGATTTCAAATCTGCTTTGCCCATAAATTGTAATTGATGGAAACAGAGCAATTTGGCAATATGTCATAGAGAAGGGAATGTCAGAAATGAGGCTCAAAGCAAAAAGACAGCTGAACAGGAAAAGAAACTTAAGGCTGCTGAAATCTGTAGCTTATGTGACTTGTATGAGGAACTTAGCTGATAGATCCATGGAGAACACAAGTTTCATCGTCTTACACTGATGCAGAATAATGAACATAAATAGAAGAAAGTTTTTAAATTCAAGAAAGTAAGTTAATATCGTCCATTTATTGACTGAATCACCCCCACTTGATATGTTCATCCCCTCTTCTTTTTGATCCGCTTGCCTTCCACCACGTGCTCACACACCCCTCTGACAATCCTTTCTTCAGCCCCTGTGTTGCTCACGTGATTTCCTCAACTTCAGTTGTTCCCCAGCATTAACCCAGTGTCATATTTTCCCAGATGATCTATGCTGATTTCCTTAGATGACAAACTAGTCATTGTCACATTCAAAGTATTCTAGTTTATGCCAGAAATGAATAAAAAAATAGTCACTTAATTCATTTGTATACTTTATCACAGGAATCCTATACTAGATAACAATTTGGAAAAATGAAGAACTATATTCCTTGACAATGATTCATTATTCAGATGATCACATATTGTACTCTGGACTAGGCATGTAATGCAGGTTATTTTATTGATCCTGAGTGTAGCCTTTTAAGTAGTGAGTGACGTCCCTATTTCACAGATGACCAGGATCACATGCCAGGGACAATGCCAGCTGGCATCCATCTGCCCACTCTGTGTTCTGTGGCTTTAGTTTTTTAATTTACTCACCCCATAATCTCATGTGATAGTGTTATTCACATTTTAGAGATGTAAAAACAAGTTTAGAGAGTAACTTACCAAAGATGGAAAAACTAACAGGTAGTGTATCTTCAACTTACATTTTTTAAACTCTAAATTCCTGCCCCTTTTTACATAAGTACAGTGTCTTTTAGAGAGATAAAGAAGAGAAAATATCTAGATAAGTTTAAGAAAGGCCCAGGTAAGACACCAGTGAGCTCAGAAAACAGAAGGAACTGAATGAATAAGAGTCAACAATTCATCAGTTGATGGGCATTTAGGTTGTTTCCAAGAGTTAGCTATAACAGACTGAGCTGCTATAAACATAGGTGCACGTATATCACTGTGGTATGATGCTTTTAATTCTTTTGGGAAGATACCAAGAAGGGGAATAGATGGGTCAAATGGGTCTAGTGCTAGTTTTCTGTGGAATCTCCATATTGGTTTCCACAGTGAATACAGCAGTCTACACTCCCACCAACAGTGGGAAGGATTCCATTTTCCCTAGAGCCCCTCTGGTATTTGTTATTGGTTGATTTCTTGATAATAGTTATTCTTTGTGGAGTGAGATGGAAACTCAGCATTGTTTTAATTTGCATCTTTCAAATGATCAGTGATGCTGAACACTTTTTCATATAATTACTTGCCATATATACTTCTGAGAAGTATCTATTCAGATGCCCATTTTTGGATTAGATCTTTACATTTGGGACATCTTATTTTTTTCAATATTAATGCATTCTAGATATTAGTCCTTTGTCTGAAGAACAACTAAGATTTTTTTCCACTCTGAGTGTTGTCTTTTCACTCTGTTGATGATTTCTTTTGCAGTGCCAAAGCTTTTTAATAAGATGAGATCCCAGTTGTAAATAAGGTGGGGATGAGGGGCTGAAGGTAGGGGAGGGGAATGGAGAAAAAAAGAGGAATTAAGTAATATCATGTACAGTTACAAGTTTCCTATTGTGAATGTGTTTATTATGTGTATCTACATTGTACCAATAAACTTTAAAAAACAAAGAGTCAACAAGGTGGCCAAAGAGCTATAAAAACAAAAAGGGGAAAAAAATTCAGGAAGCAAAAAATAAATAAATACATAAAATAAAAATAAAATAAAAGAGGGACTATAGAGGTGAACTTTTCCTATTTACAATTTTGTTTCAGAGCAAATCTGTGGGTCTTGGTTCATGTTATCTAAGTTATAACAGCACTAATAGTGACTGAAATTCTTCCATTATAGTGAAAACCATTTCCTTTCAGTTTGCTAGTTTTTCTGCTTGGCAAATATGGATTCATTTTTTAGTAACAACTAAATTGCCCTAAGGGTTCAATACTTTATTCTGATCTTAAATCATGTGCTAGAACTGGTGCATATTGTAATTTATAAAACTAAAAAGCAAACAAACAAAATATATACTATTTTACTATCCCTTATCTAAGATATACTTTTAAATTTTAATTGCATTGAAGTGACAAACTTAACTAGTTGTCTATATAGGACTGATTCTAAATAATTGCATTTGATTATTTCATAAATGCCTAAGAACGATTATGTTCTAATTCCTTCATTCAACAACTCGGTGTTTCCTGAACACCCACTATGTAATGGGCTCTGAACTGTAGGTGCCAGAGATATAACAATTTCCAACCTCGTAGTTCATGCTTTGGAAGTTAATTGCCAGATCACAGAAGACAAATGAATATGGAATTCAAAACACATACGTAAGGTCCATACATATACACATACACACAAATTAAAAGTAACAGAAAAGCATAAGGAAATTCTAATTTCTAATGAAATTAAATCTGGAAGAAGGAAAACCTTAAAAGTTGATTCAGTAGTTAAAGGGACACCAAAATTATAAAGCGAACATATTTAAACTTGCATGCTTGGTAATAAAGTCAGTTGACAGGGTGAGCCTACAACTCGACCAGGTTAAGGAAACTACAACTGGAAGAAATGACACAGATGGTAATAACTGGTCACAATCAGCCAGTGAGTCAGTAGAGATAATAGATAACAAATTAATCCAAAGAATCTTTTAGGGCCTTCAGGAAAGAGAATGGCTTTTATCCAAAATATTATTCTAGAAATTTTGTAGAACAGATGTATAGGGCTGACTAATGACACACTGAGACACTAATATTTAAAGGACAAATTACCTAGATATAGTAGTTGAGTAACAAGTTGTAAAACAGTTGAACACAAAGGTATGCTACTCAAGAAAGCAGAAACAAAGATCCAAAATGGATAAAGTGCTGAGCAGTGTTAAAAAAATATTTAGAAAGTAAGGCAATGTGACATGAAAAGAGACTCCTTGATTATCAGTCGCCGGCCATGGCCATTGAAGAACCCTTTGAAGGGGAGTATTTTAAGGGGTGACAAGAGAGAGCTCTAAAGCTAGATTTCCTGAACTGAAATACTGTATGACCTGAAAGAAATTACATAATTTTTTAGTGCTTTGTTTTTATCATCTATAAAATAGATGATTATGTCACGCTTTGAAAGATTACTATGAAAATTAAACAGTATTTTTAAAGCTATTAGAAAATTGTCCCAAGACACAGAAAGTGGTTGTTAAGGGTTGATAATAGATACAGATTTGATGTGGAATGATAATAGCATAAAGTAATTAATACTGAGTTGAAAAGTAAGAGATAAAGGGTGGGAGAACAGAAGGCAGTCAGGCTTGGAAGTTTTCCTTTGAAAGGCAAAATAAAAAAAAAAAAAGGACAGTTGTCTGGAGAGGAGTGAAACTTAAAAGGTGCACGAACTTTTGTTATTGAATTTTGTTGTTAAACATCACAAAGATTGAACCATAGTTTTAGCCTGAAGAAAATTAAGGATCTTAACTCTTCAGTGCCCTCCCCTAAGCCTCCTCTGGAACAGAGCCCAGTGATAGACCTTAGAACTTCCCATGCCAATGTGACCAGAAGGCTACATTTACCATGGCACTGTTGGGTCGGAGTGTGGAGTGTCAGAATGGCCAGGGTTCTAAGCGGCAGGAGATAGTTACCAGAGATATGCCTCAAGGACTGGTGTGCATGTGAGCTGAAGAGCCTAGATTACAACTATATGCCTCACTGGCTCAGCGGACTTCTTACAAAACATACTTTCAAAGATAAAATTATCAAGACTCTCAAGATGGCGGCCAAAGAGTATTAAATTCAAACTTGGGGCCATCCCATGAAGGAGAGAGATGATTCTGAACTGGTGGGACCTCCATAAAATCTGCTCTGCTGAGGCGTTAGGGACTTAATAGTTACCCTTTTCCTTTTCTTTCTTGGTGCCATAATAAAATGTCAGCCAGTTCTACCCTGGCTGTGCAGTAGCTCAGTGTGTGCGGTAGGTGGCGACATTTGCACTTGAAGGAGATGAGGTAGGCCAGCCCAGGAGACTGCAAACCCTCCTGCAGGTTGCCTTTCAGCCTCGGGTTGGAAGAACAGTTATATGGAAAAAGGAGATTGATTTTCTTACCCTCAACTGGATTTCAGGTTTGTGTTTGACATCAGTTTCGAAATTGATGTCGCTAGTCTTCTGCAAAAGGCTAGAGAAGGGCATTAGTCATTAGCTTTCAAAAACATTGGAAAACTTAATAGGGCACAGGAATAGCAAAGATACATGTTAGCATTTCATAAGAGAAACATAAGAGAGACCTTGAATTTTTCTAGTATATAAGGTTTAATTTTAATAGTCCTGTCCATTAGTACTGTCATAACAAAATATCTGAGATGAAGAGGGTTTTTTTTGGCTGGTGTGTGTATGTGTGTGTTATTTTTTGTTTTCATTTTTAGGGATACCAAGAATCAAATTTGGGACCTTGTGCTTGCCAGGCAAACACTTATGCTGCTGAATTATATCCCCAAGCTCAGTGAAGAGATTTTTAAAGAGCAGAAATTTATTCCTCACAGTTCTGGAGCGTAGGAGTCCAAGATCAAGTTTCTAATAGGTTCAGTGTCTGATGAGAGTCTGGTCTCATGACTGACTGAATGAATGAATGAGTGCTGATGGCTCGGCAAGATGTACAGTAATTGCAATTAGCTGTGGTAAGACACTGGGGAAAAACAATGAATTGTTAAGTTGTCCTATCTCACTCCAAGGAAGTAATGCTACGTCTTCACATGGCAGAAGAGATGGAAGAGGCAGACAATAAGCCAAACTCATGTTATAATAGCATCAACCTGTTGAACATTGTGGAATGCTCATGATGTAGATGACTTTGAAAGCCTTACCTTCCAACACTGATGCTTTGGAAATCAAGTTTCTGACATATGAAACTTGGGGAATCACATTGAGAAGACAGAAATTTTTTATTTTACAAAAGAAAACAAAGCAGATGTGAAAAAAATAACCACTCATTAGGTATGATTCTAGTTATATGGAATTTAGCTAAATAATTTTTTTAGTTTTGATTTTGTTTGTTTCTCAAAAATTTCAATTAAAAATAATGAAACACATGAAGTTATTTTATTTAATGAAAAATTTCAACTAAGTTTCTTAGGAGTTTAAAGTATGCATATTCATTGTATTGATTTTTGGCTTCGTGTGTTATGGACACTGCTCTACCTTATTGATTTTCCAGTATCTTACTATAGCTAATTAATTGTCAACTAAATTGTGTTACTAATATATCAGCTTTCATTTCCTTCATTCACTCACTCATTCATTCTTTCACTCAATTATTGTTTCATCATGTTCAGATATGGCAAATAAAGAGACAATAAAACAAAGTTTTCCCAATACGTTGGAAAATGTGAAGTAATGCTGACAAAACAATGTGATTAAGCATAGAAAATTCCAACATGCCATTAAATTAGAAAAGAATGCTCACATGTCACAGTAGGAAATACAGGAAGTAGTCCTGGAAAGGGTAGTGGTTAATGATGAATGGATTTCTGTGACACCATAGAATGAGTAAGGAATGTCAGTACATAGAGAAGAAGAAAAAATGCTTCAGATCCACTGCTCCTAAATAGGCATAGCTGGCCCATTATCGAGGATTCCCCCACTAGACTTGTGCATTTGTTGCAACTGATTAATTTACAGTGGCACCTTATAACCACTTTAGGAATTATTCTTGGTGTACATTCTCTGGGTTTGGATAATTTTGTCATGACATGAATGTACACTAGAGTATCATGCTGAGATTTCACTGCTCTGAGCATTTCCTATGTTTTCCTTTGTATTTTTATAGGGATTTTTTTAGTCGCTTTGGCTCATGGAAAAAACACATCATCCCATCCTGGCAAAAAGTGTCAATGGAAATGTTGTATAGAAAATATACAGGCTTATAAAATGAATTCACCAAACAACCAGAAGAATGAAGGAAGTCTAAATGGATCTTACATAAATCTAGAATTTTGAATAGCAAAAATCAAAGTTACTCAGCTTTATCTTGATTGGATCAACAATCTGGATGAAACACTTTGTATTAAATGTCTCTGACGCCAGCCTACCCTCTCATGATAAAGTGCTTACTCAATTTGTTCTGAGTTACTGGGAAGGACATTTCTCTAGCACACAGAATGAGTCTGGGAAATCAATCTTCTATATATTTTGACCTTGAACTATCTATATATGTGTACTTCTTTATAAAAGAGAGAGTTAGAGATTTTCTTCAAATTTCCATACTCAGGGATGCATCCTATATTATTGCAGTGAGGAATGCACTTAATAATTCCTTGAAGCATTTCCTTCTGATTGGTTATGTGAAAATTTGGATTTTCATATGAGCTGTCTTAAAGAAAGGGAATAAACTATGTATTTCACACATAGATATACGCATTTACATTTGAATATACGGACACATATGTCCCTAATGAGAACTCAAAGCTAAACGATGTGGCAAAATAAAAGCTTATTTTGAGAATTAGAAGTTATGATGATCAAATGTAGCATACACAACTTTCAAAAGAAATAACCACTGGATCCTTAAACAGTAACTGCTTCTGTGTGTCCAAATATGATAGGATAATTTTTAGCTCTCAAAGTCTATTATTTGAAATAAGATTGACAAAATTTCTATAATGATCTTAAATAAGCATATTTGTAAGAATGATTGCTTTGTCTTCTTAGCATGCTAGCACTGAAAACCAAAGAAGCTTATTTCTTCCGTCTTCTAATAGTCCTTTTGGATATACACTTTACCAAATAGCAGTAGCTGCAAATGCTTTCTTCAGAACTGTCAGAAATGACAGTATTAAATGGTTATAAAGAAAGAGTGATGGCAAATATTTCTTTTGTTCTTAAAAATAATTTCATACTTTGAAACAAAATACAAATACTAAGCCATGAATACATGTACTCTGAGAAGTCAGACATCATAAAGTTTGGATTTCAGTGTTTTCTCTTGTGCTGAAGGCAATAGTAATTCAGGTGACTCTTAGCATAATGCTTCGTACTAATGAAATTTCTTCTCTTACTGGTCTTCCTAAACCTGTGAAAATATGAGTGTTTTTCCCAGTCTATTCTAGAAAATCTCTCAGAATCTGAGGTTATTCTAATGTAGGATCAGTCTTTGGTGGTATATTAGTCGGGACATTTTATGTTCTGGAAACTGATCTCAAATCAGATTCAACCCATTAAGGTGTATTTCTCTCCCATTCCTGGAAAAGTCCATAAGGGGCTATACTGTGGACTTTATCCAGGAATCTATGCTGGCAGCTCTTGTTTGAACAAATTTTTTGGTAAGAGAGAGAATGTGGTAAATTGGTCTCTGATTTGGAAAAGCTTCAGCAAAAAAGCCACATGATTCTTTTGGTCCAGTGGTCCTTAGCCAAAGCAAGTCATAGCCACTGTTTTTTTGGTTTTTTTTTTTTTTGGTTTTTTTTTTGTTGTTGTTTTTGTTTTTGGCACCGGGGATCAAACTCACAGCCTCATACCTGCCAGGGCAGGTTCTTAAGCCACTGAGCCAAACTCCCAGTCCTGGTTTTTTGAGGCAGGGTCGCACTATGTAGCTCAGGTCAGCCTTGCACTCACGTTGTAGCCCAAGCCGGCCTCGAACTCACAACGCTCCACCTACCTCAGCCTCCTGAGTGCTGATATTAAAGGTGTGCACCACCATGCCCGGCTGAGTCATAGCCATTTTATCTACCTTCAAAATGAATGGGGTGGTAAAAATCTACCATGTACCCAAAAAACGACTCTCACCCCTTTAAATTAATTATGAGAGATAATAGGGAAAAGAACTCTTTGATACTGTGAAAGAAATGCATCCATATTAACTAGAAATGTCTTAAAATTCAAGGGAAATTATTGCTACCCAATGTTATAGGAATGGGATGTTTCCTCATAAATGAATATGGCTAAAATCCAAATTTATAATTCCCAAGGAATCACAAACAAACTGTGGCTAAATACGCAGTTCCTTTCTCTGTCGGTCAGGAATTCAGAGAACTTAGGAAGGACAAGATGCCACAACACATCACTTTGATAATAAGGCTTGGAGAAATGTGATTTTCAAAGCTTGAACCTATCAAACTGATTTCAGTGTTTGCCAGCTCCTGTCTCACATATAATTTTTCAACCAGGACAGGATGACAAAAAACACTGCAGAAATGTGTCCGAGGTGTTAATACGGAATGCAGGTTCAGATTGCAGATGGGTTTTGTTTTAGAAGCAATGAGATTGCCACATACAGAAAGACGTTTAAAACGTTACCCTAAGCTAAACAAACACCACTTCTCCAAGGTGCCTCATCATTAACCTTGGAAAGTTGATATGCCCAGAAACAGAAAACAGCAAAAAACAAGATGACAGGCTATAGAAAAGGCAGAGAATATATGGAGGCAGAGAGAGAGAGACAGAGACAGAAACAGAGAGACAGAGAAACAAAGACACAGAGAGAAACAGTGACAGAAACAGAGACAGAGACAGAAAAAGTTACAATGGAGGATGAGGCTCTTCGCAATTGTGAATGAGCTGTAACTCTAGATTTTTCTACATAAGTCTTAGCACATGTAATCTAATTAAATGGATAGGAGCTTAAAGTTGCATTTTCATCTTATTTTATCCTAATTATTCAAATCAAAGAGTGGAGAAAGTGAGCATAGTGGAGGAGGAACAGCCTTCCACTGAGACGGTCTAGACAGCAATACTGATAGTAATCCTAGGTACTATCCCCTTCCTATCCCAAACAGCAAATAGCTCATTGCACTCACAGTCTGGATATGGTTCCTGCCTTTCTCCAGAGTTGTCACCATCAGGGCTTGCTTTTTTTGAAGACTACTTATACACCATTAGGACAAGTTCACTTCCTGGTATTAAAGTAGACAGTGACATCTCTTTGAGCACGTTTGCTGACACATGGGGCATCGCTCGCAGGTCAGTCAAGTCAACTCCTGTTGCAGCATGACGGGGCTGTTCTGGTGAACATTACATCAACAATTTGTATATAATAAAAACTGATTTCCTAGCCTTGGCTGATAGCCTATTTACTCCTAGTATTAGTTGATGAAACACAATTGCAAGACCGCAAGAGAATTTGGACCGTCCCTTGGAGTTTGCAGCAATGGATTTGGCCTGTGGCTTCACTCCTGATAGCACGCTGTCTTTTCCCTTCCACATCTCTTCTTGATGAATGTTATTTATAGCTTGAAAGTGTTTTCAAGGATAAAGTGATAGCCCACACAAGGCCTTTTCGGTGCCACACTGATGATGGAGGCACTCAGAGAAATAACTGTTGTAGTAAGATAATCACTTTTTCATCCTTAAGGAAACCCATTGTGAAGGAATGAGCTGCCACTTCTTACTGGCTATTACCCATTGCTGACAATGCCTTTTCCTGCTGTTCTTTTAAAGAGGACCTCAAATTAAACCTATTACACCTTAGATCCCAATTACATGGAAATCCACAACCTTTCTGGAATGTGTCTAAGCACTAACATAAAGACCCACTTCATTCAATATTCCCACTAACTGGTTTAGGGTCTTGACATTGCCTAGTAAGACGATTACAGAAATGCCTGAAGGACAATTCTGGATACGAAATGAAATGTCCCCATGTGCATTACAATTGCCAAAAAATCCCTTTCATCTTTTTATTAATTGTATAATTAATGCATTCTGTGTACTGATAAGAATAATGCCATGTAATTAATTTTTAAGAATTAAAAACTTGCCTTTATCCAGCCTCATGGTCTACTTTCATGTTTATGGCTGTGAATATAAATCCTCTTATCTAATTATAACATGACTGGTTTCATTGTTGAAACAAAGCGGTCCTTTGTCATTTTTTTATTTGATTATGTAATATTTATTTTATTATATTAATTTAATCTTCCCAGAAAAAAAAAATAAGACCCAAGGACTTAAATTTTTAAGTCCTCCAATGCTTATCAGAAAAATACCATGCTGTTTTGGATAAGGTAAGATATTTCATTTGTTTTCTGTGTCTGTTTTTGTCTTCCATGATTACTCATTCTGTTTACTAAAAGGCTCAATTAGCATTTGAATAGTGAGCCAGAGAGCAGACAGGTTGAGAATTCTTATAGAACTAATTTGACAGTCCTTCTCCTTTCCCCCTTCTCCCTTCATAGCCTTTTCTTTGCCTCTAATCAAGCTGCAGTTATTAAAGCCAGAATAAAGACCTGATTTTCCATTACATTGATGCATGCTGAACAGGGCCTTGATTTGCTTTTTTTTTCAGCAATGCTAATTGGACTCAAAGGAAATATTTAGTTTATAATAGCAAATGAAGAATTCATTTAATTTTAAGGAAAGAGAAAATCAGTAATGGAATTGGCCTATATATACATATTTTTCCAACTATTATTTTCCTTTAAGAGTCTTTGTCTTAATGCTTCTTACAAATACTAGTTATTTAATTATCAGTGTTAATGGTTATAGGTTGGGAAGGTATACAGTTGACAGGGAAAAATTTCTGATCTCTACTTAGAAGAAAGATAAAATGTAATGGATAGGAATAACTAGTTTCAAGTATGCGTGATCAATACATAAAAAACTAATTTGTACATAACCTTTTTCAAATGCTATTTGCACTTCAGATAGCTGGAAATCTTCCAGACTAAACCTTCAACACCCGTCATTCTGCCCATCAGATAACTGGCTGGTATTGTTCACGGCACCCTAATGTTGAATGAGTGTAAGTATAGAAATTTAATATGGAGCATGGTTAATATTATATTAAAATGTCACATTATGTGCTGCCTCTCGTCACCAGCAAGACTTTAAATCCTCACTTTGAGGAGGAAGTGCTTCATTTAAAAATGTCAATCAATAAATTCTGTAGCAGGATTGCAACTCGAAAGAATAAAAGAAAATTCTCAAGGGTTGGAAGAGATTTGTCATACAACTTACAAATAATGTGCTATTTTGATAGTACATCAAGATTAAAAGCAAATTCTTCACTCAGAGAAATGCATTTATTCTCTATGTCAATGTGCAAACTTTCCAGGAATATTGACTCATTACAATTATTTTTAAATTTTAGTTTAACACATTGCTCCAACTATGTATTTGGCAGAAATCTCCTTACCAAGTATTCAATAGGGCGCAAAACAAGACTTTATTTGGAAATTGGTGATTTAGCCTTTAACCATTTCTTGAAGTGAAATATTAAACTCACTCAAATTTCAACCTTCTTTCATTTTTTCAGAAGGCATCATGGTCTTGATTCCAGGTCTTTGAATAAACACGTCAGTCCTTCCTATCTCCTCTGTGTTTGACTTTTTCCTATTCAATCTTCATAGTTTAAATTTTACTTCCTCTATGCCTATTCTTTGATCTCATTTGCATAATCCATTAAAATATCACACAATATCATTCACACTACATAGAATTATAGGTTCCTTCACTCATGTTGTTTCGTGCTTCCTTGGTTTTATTATCACACTTACATCTGTGGAATCATGAGCTCCAACCTCTGGGCACTGGTAGGAACCTGTTTTACCTACCCCTGTCCTGCCAGTGTCTACCACAGTGCCTGGTAGAATGGACAGTGATAAATACATATAGAAGAAATTGGCTTGCAACAATTTAATTCACAATTTAGTCCAACCAGGAAGTGTCATAGTTGTAAAGGGAAATTTTGATCATCTGTTTATTTATTTATTTATTTGAAATTGATTGAGTTTTTTGTTATCCAGGTATTGCTGTTTCATAAGCAAAATTCTTTCAGAATTTTAAATCCCAGTTTTGACATCCAATATAGATGACACTATTTAAGATATGAATAATAGTGACATATCTACATTTTAATACTTAGATCACTTTTCTCCTTCTATGACTTGAGCCAGAAAAAAAATCTGAATCAAATTAAGACTTCTCTTCTGAACCATAGGCCCGCCTACCCAACTACTCATGTGACATATTCTCCTGAATGTCCCTGAGGCACCTCCTATTCAGTATGACTCAACTCATCCCTACCCAATGTTCTTTTAGTGAATGGCTGTGTCATCTACTGATTTCTACACAGCAGAAGTCTTTAGCTCATTTGGATTACCTCTCTGTTCACATCCAGTCCTACAGATCTTACTCTCTTAGATTACTTTGGTCCGAGCTACTCATTTGACCATTTTCAGGAGTCTCCAAGATTCATTTGTGCACATTGTCCTGATCCAATGCAATTAAAATAGGAATGACGTTACCAGTACCATATTTGAATATTTTATTTTACTTCTTAAAAATCTTTATTGTTTTTATACTATTCCTATGTTAAAAATAAAATGTCTTAACCTCACCTTTAGTACTCCACACAGTCTCACCTCTCTAGTCTTCCCACACGTTCACTGTTTCTCCTGAACTAATCATGCCTTTTAAAAGTTATTTTTTTAATTTATCAATTTCATAGGCTCTTTTCTGTCACAGGTTCTTTTTTATACATTCTCTCTCTTTCATGCATAATGTCTTCACCCTCTTTTCCTAGATAATTCCTTTCATTGTTCATAATTCTGATCAGTTTTCTGTTTTTTTCTGATTAGGTTAAAATATTGACTCACATAACACACTTGATTCTCTTTTTAACATTTATCACATGTCTGTGGCACTACATCTGCATGAGTATTTGTTTAATAACATCTGTTTCCTTGACTTTCAGGAGAGCATGGCCCATGTCCAGCATGATAGTGGCACATAATAATCATATAGTCCATATTTGTTGAAAAAATAAATAAATAAATAAATGTATGCCAAATGCTAAAAGTTTTAGCTCTTGAATAAATGTTTATCAAATAACTCAACTGTTCAAGGAGCTCAGGAACATGACAAAAAATAGATATTGGATATTTCCTTCTTCTTCTTTTTTTTTTTTTTTTTTGGTGGCACCAGGGATTGAACTCACAACCTCGCGCCTACCAGACAGTTGCTTAAGCTGCTGAGCCAAACTCCCAGTCCTAGTTTTTTGAGGCAGGTCATACTATGTAGTTCAGGCCAGCCTTGCGCTCGCGTTGTAGCCCAAGCCAGACTCGAACTCACAACGCTCCTCCTACCTCAGCCTCCTGAGTGCTGGGATTGAAGGCTTGCGCCACCACGCCTGGCTGATATTTCCTTCTTAAGAGAATCTATTTTTGTGATTTCTATGCCACCTTTCAGGATAAATCAGAAAAATCCCCAGTATTTTCATTTCATAAAATAAAAAAATCAGCGTCTACTTTTGCAGACTTCAAGAATGAATTAGTTTCTGATGGGAGAAAGAAGTTGACCTGTTTAAAACTGGAAGAGAGCAAGTGAATTAACATTTGTGGTGTCCCCTACTCTATCCTTTGCCCCTACACATTTAATAATTTCAAAGATCTCATATGTATTCAGACTTGAAAGTAAAGGAACAATGTTTCAGAAAGTAAATAATCAATCTATATTATACCACCAGTTTGTGCTAATCCTGGAATGAACTTTCATTAATAGAACGTCTATTTATACGATATTCAGGTACAGTTTGAATTAGAAAATCAGGATGCACTTATCTAAAGCTCTGAGTTTGTCAATCACCTTATGGATGTAGCAACTAGCTTTAGTTCTATTTCAACTGCATTTGTAAATAGTCCTTACTGGAGCCATAGTTGTGTTTGTTTTTCCACGTACGTACTTACTTTCTAATCCTTAGAAAGTATCATCATGATAATTACAATTTGGTTAATTTGTCAGTCTTTTCTTGTTTTCCAATCAAAACTCTTAAAAATACTGTACCTTTTGATATGTGCCTTTAGTGAGTTGAGTAGTATACCCCAAAATTCATGTGTACCCAGAACCTTGAATTTTTGGCTTATTTGAAAATAGAGTCCTTGAAGGTAAAATTAGGTGGGCCGGAAATCCAAAGACTGTTTTATTTATAAAAATAAGAGAAGAAGACACCACCATATTGAAAACAGGGCAAAGTTAAGATGAACACAAAGATTTGAACAAGGCACCTGGGAGCTGAGCCAAGGAATGAGAAATCACCAACGCCATCCTAGAGAAAAGAACCTTCTCTACAGTACCTAGCAGGAGCAAGGTCCTGTGAATTACAACTACAACATGGTTTTGGACTTCTAACCTCTGGGTCTGTGACAAAATCAGTCTCTGTTGTTCAATGCTCCTCCTCCCCAGCAAGCAAATACAATACTCTGAATTGTAATATTCAGCTCATTCATGGAAAATTCAGTTGAGAGGGCAGTTAGAAAGAATATTCCATGGTCTCCTGCATACTGGGAGCTAATTCATTGGTCATGTTGAAAAAGTTTAAAGGGAAATGAACAATTTTCTTAGAGTTCAGGGACTTTTAAACCATGATGAGTCTAGAAGATAAGAGCTCAGTTTACTCTGCCTAAGCCTGGCCATCTATATAAAAGGAGACTCTAGAGCAGTCTAAATGGCTAGGGACCTAGTTGATTCTCCTCCAAGTGTTTGTGTGTGTGCGTGTTCATCTATTGTGCCACTCGCCACTCATGTCTTCTTCAGCTGAAGCAGTTAAAAGAAAAAACATTCCACTTTTATAAATGGCTAAATAAAACATCTCTGGTTCTGTACTTAGAAAAATCTCCTTTATGTCCTACTTGACACTTTGCACATATTCTCCTAACTGTGCCTCCAATTTCTTCTTTAATTAACCAAAGACAAAGATGACTTCTTTCAAACTCCAAACCCATAAATTTAGGAGGAAAAACACTGACTAGAGGGAAAATTTATTTAAAACTGTGTCCTGTCAACCAAGTCTGTTCAAAGCTCACAGTATGCTGATCACGCTTTTGGCTTCAGTAGAAGATACAGATCATTAAAGCTCATCCCAGTGTCTGTAGCTAGGTTGTTTATTACAGAAGTAAGAATCACTAACATGTCCTCTTTGCTAGAACCATAAATCTGAGACTTCTCTCCATAGAAACGGAGACGTGACAACTACAATACCATAGCTCCCCCTGCTGTTCTAATGTGCATCGTCAGCTGCCTCTGGCAAAATCATTTTATGCCTTTTCCTTTAGTTCAACCCTCCTCTGACTTGCTCGCTTCTTAATTCTTCATCTCACTTCTCTCCGCTATTTAGCAACCCAGTGGCAATTTGAAGATTGATTTCTTTATGATCCTCGTGTTAATCTCATCTTTCACACCCAGGCGATTCTAGAATGATTTTGCTTTTCTTTAAGATCATTTCAGTCACTCTGCTAAAGCTCCCACAAGCCCCTCCGTGCATTTTTTCTAAGAAACGCAGTTTCTCTTTGCTTTGACTCCCCACCCAAATATCCCTGCACCCACGTGCGCAAGTTTAAAAGCTGGAAGCCAAAGAAAAGCGCAAAAGAACAAATGAGAACTTTGGAAAACAACCTCACAGCACTATCAAAGCACCTGGAAGTTCTTTCACTTCCCAAATTAACACTCTTAGTATTGAAGAGGGCACAGAGCACTGGCTATTTTTATAATATATTTGATGACCATTTAAGGGAAACCTGGATAGTCCTTGCCTCCATTTTGTACTTGAAATTCTTTACTTAGTCAAAATTTTATCATCTTGGAGATTATATATATATATATATATATATACACACATATATGTATATATATATCTTCAGATGCATTCTGCATATGTTATGAATGACAGCAGAATCTTGATTTTTAAAAATGAGATAGATCCTAAAGAAATAAATTGCTAATTTACAGTGTGCATACAGAGAGTGTGGGACATGAATAGAGTTTAGCAGGAAAAATACTCAAAGACTGATTTTAAGAAGATCACCTGAAAGCTGTTGTCCGATGTTTGCAGTAACTTGCCTCTGTATATGCTTTGCTATTGGACTGGAACCTCCTTGAAGGGAAAATGTACACAATGTCCTTTGGCTAAGCTGATGTTATCATCAGAGAAGCATTTTATGCATTTTGTGTGGTTAAATGAATTAATGCATAAAAGACTGTGTAAACTGACAGAACCCATAAGACAGTATCCTTTTTCTCTTTAATTAAGGGTCCATTCAAAAATACAGTCCAAGGAATATAGGGTATCACTTATTAATTTTTCACTGCAAATTTTGTTTCATCTACATTTTTTCCCTAGTAGTCATTCTGTGAGCATTTACTTTTACAAAACATCCTATAACGTTCTTGAAACTGATGTTTCTGTGTGCATAGTAAATATTACCAGATTTAAAAAATTTTGTTGGGTAACCCGAGTGTCAAAACTACAAAGGCAATCATATACAAAATATTTAATTTCCAAGTTTCTACAACTAGGCCTTTAAAAAACTGATAAAGTATTTATGAACTAAACTTTGTGACTTGTCTTCTTAAAGCAAAACAATATATTGACATAGTTTTTAAAGACTGTGGACCTACTTCGATAAAATACTGTCTCCTGCGGCTGCTGCTATCAAAGAGCTTGTAAAATGGTGGTTCCTAGGTATCTCATCACCCACAATAGTGAAGATATGACATGAGCTTTCAGCTAGATCCAAATGTAAAAATTATAATTCTTATAAAAAGTCAGTCATGCAAAAACCCTCCTATTGCTGCAGCACTGGGCAAATGCAGGCTGAAGAATTAGAAGCAGAAGATAAAGAAGCACAGAGGACGGTACTGCGAAGTATGAAATCTGAGGTTCAAGTCCCAAAACCAAAAAGCAAAAGATGTCCAGTTGCTAAAGCATGGCTGAAATATTCCAGGAGAATTCAAATTCTGTTATTTTTGTTCTTTGTCACATTATAGAACATATGCAAAATGTGAAAAATAATTTTATGTACCAGATATGCTTATCCATTATCATCACTGATTGGAATTATGTGAAAAATTCCTGCATTTAATTTCAATAAATTTTAAAATAAGTCTAATAAGCTTAATATGGTTTTACATGTACTAATTAATCTTTCTCTGTGTGTCCATGTACACATATATACATGGACATATGTTTCTTTAAACAAAAAAGGATTTTGTAATACTGATATTGAAATCCATAGAATTAAGTGATCATTTTTAAAGATTGATTAAAAAACCATGATAATTACAAAGCACACAAAAATTGTCAGATTGTGAAAAAGAGGAAAGAGTTGAATATAAATTGAAATTATTTTATAATATTCCTGATTAGGACTTGCACAGATTCCTTAGTGACTTGAGAATTTAAATTGTGTAGCACAACTCTTGTGGATTTGCCTACTTCTCAGATTTTTTATTTTCATATTATATAGCAGTGATGGCGAACCTTGTAGAGACCAAGTGCCCAAACTGCAGCCTAAAGCTCATTTATTGCACAGTTCCAACACTGTAATTAAACCTGAATACTGATGTTTTAGTTTAGAAATAAAGCAGCTGTTACCCAGTGTTCAGCTGCCGGGGTGACTCAGCTTTGCCTGCTGACAGCAGGAGCTCTGCACACCCTCCTTGGTTCACCACCACTGTTACTCAGTATGTACTATACATACATGCCTAGACACACACATTCAACACTGTAAAGTTAGTCTTTTCCACTTATCTTTCCCAGGTTGAAGAATCGTTTCATGTTATTCGATTCAGAGAATTCCATCTGATAACGATTCCACCTGATAATTATTGTACCTGGCATGCTGGTTTCCAATGTGACATAAATTATAAATCCCTCACCTGTAGAGTGTGGCCCTAACACTTTATTCTTGCTTAAATATGCATACCACTTGTAACTACATTAGCATGTCCTCTACTGATTTTCCTTGGAATATTTTAGCTTGCGATATTATTAGAAAACCTAGAGTGAAAAAAATGCTGTATGTACAAATAAATTCGGCAAAGATGGGTGAAACAAGTTTTGAAATTCTGAGAGCAAATAAAATACTAACATTTATTCTGCTTGCCAAGGAAAATACTACATATTTGTTCTCCCAGATAATTATTTCTTCAAGGAGTTTTATTTTAAGCATTGAACTTATTCACGTCTTGTAGGACAAGTATGTAAGGGAACACATTTTTGGATAGTGTTTTAGTTCCAATAGCATGTAACACATTAAGTTACTAAGATTGGGGTGGTCGATTCGTGAACATATTCTGGAAAAATTCAAGCTAAAACATGCTTTAAAGAATACAAGCAAAGTCAAGAAATTTCGTATTTGAAAGAAAACACCATCTTTTGATCTGTAATTTTTATTCTTTGTTTTCAATATTGATATAGCAGAATACTGATAATTTTTCTGTTTGGTGTCCATTTGGAGACCAATAGCCACAAGTTATAAGATCTCAAGAAAAATCCGGTAGGTAATAACTGGTGTAGCAAGTTTACACCTAGCTTTTGTTTTGTTTTGTTTTGTGGAGACAGGGTCTCTATGCTGTTCAGGCAGGCCTTCAACTCATTATGTACTCAGACTGACTTCAAACTTGGGACAACCTCCTACTTCAACCTCCTGAGTGCTGAGATGACAGGTGTGCACCACCACATCTATCTTCAGGAGTCAAAATATCATTGCAATAATGATATAAGACAATAATTGTCATGTTTCAAAATAAGTAACACTTTTTACTTCAAGTGCAACCTTGTCTTTCTTTCAAGTACAGTACACATTAGCTGCAGGGAAAAAAATCACAGGATAACCTGAGTCTAGTCATTTAATTCATTCTGTTCATAAATGTTGGAAAATGTTCATAGTTTCATGATACATGCAGCATTTGAGATTGGGCCATTTGTATTTGATATTTGTCCTTCTAGCAGTACTTGTTAAATACAAGTGTGTTTATACTTTTGTCAACAATTATTCTGAAAAGAGAAAAAATCCAAATCATTAGTAAATCTAGTTAGAATACAAATACACTGCGGTTGAAATCACTGAAATAATTTTGAATGGCACATTTTTTTTCATAAATTGCTTAAGAATTGAACAATTTATCCAGCATTAAAAGTAAAGAACATTGATGGCTACATTATAAAAATTAAATGTAACTCTCAAAGCCATGAAACTCACCGTTTTGTTCAGTTGTATTCTAGACTAATAAAAACATCTCCTGCAAACAGATAAAAGTATCCTATTCATTTTGATAGCAACTAAATGAATATGTATAGGAAAACTATCTAGTTCATGGTAGTCTACTAATATTATTTATACAATAAAGTAAAACTAAGTCATATGTATCTATTAAACAACTCAACATATATAAAGCATTAAAATTTGTCATGCAATCCTATTCCATGTTAAATTTTTCATGATAAAAACATACTTTCAAAACATTAAATTGTAAATCTTAAATTAGTAAGTCATCATTTGTAAGATATTAAAAATGACACTGGTATTAAAACATCAGCTGATATTTATTAAGCATTTAGTATGCCTTAAGAGTCATAAAAGGCTGTTTTTCCTGGTTGAGTCAGGGTAAGTGCTAGGATTCACACTTTTTGCCCAGGGATCTGGTTTTACTTTAAGCCAGGCTGTGGGGTGAGCCCAAGCTAAACTATAAAGATTAAAATGGTAGATAAGTTGTTTCCTCAAAAGAAAAACTGGGAGTTTATTACCAAAACAAAAGAGATTAATAATATGTAGAAAAATAAATTTACAGCTTGCAGACTTCTTTAAAAAAATAAAGAATGACTAGTAGTATTATGTCTTGTATCTAGATATCCACCCAAAGCCTCATCTGGTCATAGGTGGTGCTTTTTTTCAGAGGTGATTGGTTCTGGAGTGTGTGACACTGGAATTGATTTATGGTGCAATGGTAGGCTCAAGGTCACTAGGATAAAGGATGTGAGTGCTATCCAGTGGAAGTAGACTGGATAAAATACAAGGGTTAGAAAAAGCTGCGGCCTTCCCTCCTTGCTTTGCTACTTTCTGCCAGCCATGAACTGTTTCTCCTGCAAAACTACACTGCCTTGGAGCCATCTGGTTCTGGACTGAAACCTCCACAAACTGTGAGCTAAATAAACCTTTCCCTCCTTAGCTTTGGGGATCAGGCATTTCAATAAGAAAAGTAAGACAATTACATTTTCTAATATTTAACAAAATCTTAATCCACAACCTTCTGCATTGAGGGTAATGTGGGATATTAGTTTATTTCATTCACTTTTCTTAAATTCCTAGCAGTTCTGTCTCTCTTCTCCTCCTGTCTTCCATTTCCCTTCCCATGCATCATTACTGCATATGCACATTCGTCAGAATTCATCCTCATCCCATTATCCACTGCCTCCTTCATTTCAACAGTCACCGTAGAGCTGTGAGACAGTTCTTAATGCCAGTGAGAGGGGGCTCTAATCGCAAAGACTTTTCCACATGAAAGTAGTAAATTTTCTTTCTAATTCTGTATTTCAGGGTATGTGTGCTGACCATTGTCCTTGCTGAATGTCCAGAACTCAATCTGTCTCTTGTTCCTTGAATATGGGCAAATAATATTATCTCTTGAAGCTGAAATATTGAAAAGATTTAGACCAGCAAGAAAGTTTAGTTATTGTCTATATTTACAGATTTATCAATTAATATTTTACTCAAGAATTTTCTAATCATTGGCCTATTAGATTAAAGATGATCATTTTTGAATAATTGTTTTCAAGAGAAAGCAAAATAAAATAAACCAAGTATTAAATTGTTCTTACCTAATGATTTTCAAAGACTGTATTCATGCTACTACATGAGACGGTTTGTATTCTATTATTTTCTGTTGACATGGAACAACTTTGTACAACATATCTTTATAGAATTCAGTGAAAATAAATTACAAATAAGAAAGAGATGGAGTTTTATTTTAGAAATCTATTTCTACTTAATACTGTCATGACACTTTGACATTAGGTAATTTTTATTTTACTAAAGGAAAAGAATGTACACATTCCTATAAAACTATGCTGTATATATAATATCCTTTAAATAGTAAATCAAATTTTAAAAGATTGAACAATTTATACTGCCACAGCAGTGCAATTTTAATGGCATAAGAATGTCTGAAGTCTACAAATACCTAGAAATACATTTTTAAAAATTGCAAGCATTTTAATAGTTTGTAGAAGGAGAGAAAATATATTGAATTGACATTCTTTGAATATAGACGTTTAAAAATGGGCACTTTTGTGTGTGGCTAACAGAACTAGTCATCACCAGAAAACATGCTTGAGACTTATTTGGAAAGTTTATTTCTCCAGTATGTTACAGCAAAAGAATTTTGATTTTTTTGAAGTTTATAATTAAAGCTGGCTAACAGTGAAAAGGAATATGGATGATTTTTTAATATTTAGGATGACATTTTTAGGATGATACTTTTGATAATAAGATAGCTTCTTATTTCAGTAATGTGTGTTGTTTATTACTATAATTTTTTGTTCTTCTCTTTTTTCTGTTGCAGTTCGTTGTTAAATTTTTCAATTAGTATAGGAATGATGACATTACAAATATTTACACCGTGAACACATACTCATCCTATAATTTGTTCAGTAGATCTTAGAGGTGAAAAATTCACTTTGTTGTCATTTTCTCCCTTTAAAAGATTTGACATTCTAGACTCCTGTTACAAAGATGGGGTAAGTGAGGTAAATATTACATAATGTGCTCCATTTCATAAAGCTAGCAAAATAATCAGGACTTCATTTTAATTCCAGTCAATAGTGTGTTACATCATGCTTTAAAACAAAAGACAAGCAAAATAGAAAAGAGACCAAATGAAATTCTCCCTTTGCCAAAAAGTCTTCAAATTAATATGATACCTACAAGTAATTTAATGCTAAATGAAACATAATACATGATTTATGTAGTTTTAGAACTATCCGTGCCTCATCATTCATCTGGAAAGAAGAAAACACATTCTTCCTGTGTAGAATTATTTGACACACAGCATGGTGTTGCATGAACTACTGATCCCATACTGTACAATATTACCTTTTATTTTGTGAATATTATGAATTTTAAGTAACTCTTTCTTATAGCTGTTATTGCAAAAAATTTACCACAAAATAATAGAGAAAATATAATTATAATGAATTAAGAAAAACCACTCAGATATTGTTGTATAGAAAAATTTACGGTCAAATGTTTTAATTTTCCAAAACTTCCTTTTTCTTTCCTAATTTTTACTTCTAAATGATAATCTGTGGTTTGAAAGTTTTTGACTGACTTTTCACCCTTATCAGGAAAAAGTCTCCTTGTAGTGATAAAGAGCAGTTGCTGTCTTTTGAATGCTTATTATGTGCACAATCCTGACCATCCTGAGCCGTGAGAGGTATCTTTAGCTTTTCATCATTGCTTCTGGATTTTCTTCAGAACGTGTTATATATTATGAGATTAATTGAACAAAATATTCTTGTGGGTAAAAGTAGAATATGAGGGAAGTGTCCTTATATGAAGTAGTGATGTGATTGATCATGCTTTTACTGCCAATTTGAACATATTTCAACATAAGAAAGTTATGTAGAAATGTGACTCATAAAGAAATTCCTTGTGAGGAAAGGACAGTGTCTATGCTTTTTATTATTTTACACTCTGTTATTTATTATGCAAAGTACTCTTTTTATCCCTGTTGTTTCTTCCCGAAGCAGCAATAATATTTTTGCAAATATCCATGATTATATTTCCAAAATAAATTACTTTGAAGACAGGTGGGGAAAGTTTATAAACTAACATGTCCTGCTGTCAACCTAGCCCAAGTGTGATTACCTTCCCATGAATTCTGCTTTTCCCACCTTCACTGGAGGTACCCCTTAAAACATGTACACACCAGGTTCAATTCCACAGTATACTTAGAAGAGATGAAAATTTTACTGAAGAATCAAAGGAAGATGTAATCATGAAGAAAACTTCCAAAATCCTCTTTAAAACTATATTGTCCACCCACCACCCAGAGTTCCTTGCCCCTGAAACCCTCTAGTGTCCAACCTCCTGTCTTCCTGCCTTATACAAGGTGGTGCAGAGCATCCAGAACCTGAGTAATTCTCGACTTTGGGCATACAATGACGTGACTCAACAGAGTCACAGCTTGCGAAGTTGTGGGCATGGATACAAATATGAGGCTTGAGCCTTATCAGCATAGAATGTTTGGGTAGTCTTTGATAACTGTCTCGGTCTCTGTGTCTGTCTCTCTCTCATCTCTGAGGTTGTAAAATGAGAATTGCATCCTTTGCCTCTTAAGATCACTGTGAAGATTAAATGAGATGAGGTAGGTAAAATACAGTTTTCAGTAAAAGTTAACCTCTTTCTCCACTGAGATGACAGTCAGGTCGCTTTCTCTGTACAGTGTCGCTACTTCTTTCCTGATCATTCTTGAGAAGTCTGTTGTGTCTTTCTGCTCTGGTCTCAGTGAGCAACTATATATGCCTTCTGTAGGGCAGGGCTCAGCAAGGACAACTGCATACAGCAGGTGACATGGTTGCAGAGTTTGTCCCTATGCTGCACAGCCATACAGAAGCTGGTGAGTCCCAACTCCACGCAGTTGGAGTTATAAGCAATGGGCAATCCCTTGTGATTTGAGTTAGGTAATTGTGATCAGTCAAGAGAAAATTTTAGAATGTAAAAGTAGTAATGGTAACATTTTCAACTTATAGTTTTACTCCGTAAGTTATAAATTCCTAGATAAAGGGACCCATCATGCCCGTGTCTTTCTTTTACTGTTGTACTCCATGTAAGATAATTTACTCTTCTTGTTTGTTGGGTTGGTATTTTTTCTATTTTTATTTGACACATGAGAATTGTATATATTTAGCCTGTAGAATGATGTTGTGATATGGGTACAGAGTATGCAATTTTGGCATGGGCATATTCATCCCCTCAAACATTTGTCATTCCTTTGTGTAGAAACCATCCAGAATCCTCTCTTCTAGTTGTTTTGAATATACACTGCAATGTTGTTAGCTATAAGCGTTCTAATATGCCATAGGTCACCAGAATTTATTCCTCATGGGTTTACTTTTTGCTTGTGAACACTTATTTCCCCGCATTTTCATCAAAACACCCATTTATCCTTCTGAAGAATCACCAGTCCCTCAGTCCTAGGCAACAGGATTTAGGTGATGCAAATCCCACCTGTGTTTTGAAGACTGGGTATTCTCTTTGGAGTTGGACCTTTACACAACTAAATCACACTGCCCAAAGCACACTGGGTACTGTATAGGCACGTGGTCCAAGGAGGCCTTCTTTCTCCTAGCAGAATGATTTATTCATGTTGTCCAGACAGATAGCGGGAGGTTGAAAATGTGCTGGCAACTCCACTGCCATGGAATGAAGAAAGAAAAACTGAAGTTAGTAATGAAATAAAGTAAAATTCAAGCCAGTAGTTTTCTTGAAAGTCCTGGATCACATGTCACATGAGGCTTTCATGTGATAAATTCTTGTTAGCCACTAGATTCCTCTTTGTTTAATTTTAAGCCCATTTTAGTTGCTTTTATGAAACTTATTATGTAAACGTTTCTTAACTGATGGTTTCCTACCTCCATTTTTCTTGTTTGAATAGTGATTTCCAATCTGTTCCTTTGTATTTTGTTTATTTTTTCCTCTTTTCTGCCCATGTGCTACTTTGCTTCTTCTTTATTCTTTCACAATTTGGCTTGAGAAAATTATGAAAACAGACCTGTATGAGTAAAAATTCTTAAAATCATTTATTTATGATGTATTTCCTTCCTTGAGGTGTTACTTGACCTTTATGTCTAATGTCCCTTCAAGATCTTTAATTAATTTCTTTCATGCTTCTTAAGAGGCTCGGCATGGCACCATGCACCCCATATGCACTCAAAAGTATTAATTGGAAATAATGATAATGATCCACCTCATGAGACGTTTCTTAACTCTGTCCTTGTTCACCTGGCAAACTGTGAACATGAAAGATGGCATGGAACTAACCATCGGGAAATGGAATTAATGAGCAGGGACAATGTCTAATTTTATATATTTTTAATCATATCTATTGCAGCTAGCACTCAATTTAAACCAATAACGTTAACAGCAGAATTGGCAGTTTTCTCATAAGGTAACTCAGGAGGTCCCATCTTAACAGGCAGGGAACCATTAGGTCATGGCAGCCATATTTTTATTTGGCCCTCCCCCTCCCCCTGGCTTTTCCATAGATATTCTGAAGAATTCTTTTAAAATACCCTAGAATAGTCAGCAAGTCTTCATTGCCCAATGTGTTTCAGAAGCAGATCACATATTAGATTCTCTTCTAGGGCATTTCATTTAGACTTATAAAGCTATTTTTATATAACCTCACCCAACCATCTTCATCTTTATTCTGAGACACTGCTTTGCCTCTCTAAGATACTGCTTCACTTGCAGAAATGTGAGTTGAGAGAAGCCCACAGAGCATAAGGAAGTGTGCTTGGTCTGGCACTGACATGCAGACTTTTCCAGTGTCAGTCTGCAGGCACAGAGGAAGGATCAGCTAAATCCTCCGTTTTTCCCCTTTCTCTTTTGGTCTTTGACAGAGTGCATAAACACACGTGAGGAATAAACGTAGTTACAAAATTTGTCTTTCCTTTATCTTTAGTGAGTTACCACAAGAAAACCAATGAAAATTACATACATATCCTGGATTTGGTTAAATCTTACTTTGGAACTGAATTTTTCACACGTTCATTCCCCAGGCTGGTTCCATGGATGTAAACGCCCCAGAATAACTATAGATATTTTTCTCCAGTGTATTGTGCATGAACAATATTATGCCTGCTTTAACTAACAGAAACAAACAAACACTCAAAGAAATAGACAAATACAAGTCTTGAATGAAACATGTCAAATGCATATGTGCCTTTTTTAGCGTATTATGTTAGACCATTGTTTTTCTTTTTCAAATTCACTTTCTCTCTTTTTAAGTGCCTATATCTATTAAGCATAACTTAATTTAGCATGGCACTCAAAATTGAAATAAGAAGCAAAACAAGCATTATTTTTCTTCTAGTTTTAAGAGACTTTTTCTCTTGTGTAGTAAGGTTTCTAAATGAACATATCTATTTAAGTTATGTACAGTATATTTTTCTCAGTTAACTACAAAAATAACACACAGAAAAAGATTTCCATTTTAAATTATAGTAGCCCCCGTTATCTTTTAAAACAATGGAATTTTTTCTTTTTATCAATTGAGCATGCTTTTTATTTAAAAATCTTTTTCCTTCTCAAATCAATGGAGTATCTGTTTTTGTAAACTCCTTGGACACAATGAAAAATGGAAAGACACAGAAATACAGGAAGAATTTTGGAATGTCTCCGAGCTTCTTAAAAGTGAAAGATCGTGAGCTCATTTTCCTAAGAGACACTGATGTGAAAGTCTCCTGAGAAAGCTTGAGTTTCCTAAGAAAGTGTAGAATAGTGTCTCTACCCATTTTCCTTTGAACTGAAGCACAGAAGAGCATAGCCCACTATCCTAGTCCATTAAAAAGAAAGAGAAAAATAAAAGCAAGAGTTCAAGTAAACTGATTTTCCTGTTTCATTTCTCTTTTTAAAAATAACCAGGTAGGTAGGTACTTCTTTTGTGCAGTGAATTCTAAAGTACAGTAATTCAGCACGGTCTGACCAGTAAATAGAGGCATAAAGACATAAAATTGACCTCTGTGTTCATGTACCATGTGTTTAAAGTGCTTTACCGAGTCTTCAAGGGAATCAACCTTCGTTAACAATTATATCTTTACTGGCTGAGATTGTGTTAGGTTAACAGTAATTATTTAGCTTCTGCAACATAGACTGGAACAGTTTAGAGTTTACTTTCTTGAACAATATTTGATGATTAATAGCATTACCCCACAGGAGTAGGTGTTGTACCATGAAAAATTCCTCCTAAATTTGTATACTCAGAAAAGCAAGCTCGAAAGTTTTGTTTGATGATTTTTTAACCTTTACCAAATATAAGGCCATTGATCCCTCTTTTTTAAGTTATGAGAAAAAAAGTGACTCCCAGTTCATGGTTTCAGAAAATGGAATCTAAGCCAATAAAAATAAGAAAGATCTATCAATAATACTAATCATGCAGAATGGTGAAGTCGTCCGACTGGAAAGGTTCTTTTTCATTTATCGTAAGGTGTATTGACACTCTACTTTAATCCGGGAATACACATACAAAGTCACTGTAAGACACCTTGGACATATGTAAGCCTGACTCTTATGTTTTTAAGTTCTTGTTACTACAGTAATGAACTTCAAATATATCAAAGAGAAAAGATCAGTCATGAGCTTACACACTTAGAAGTTTCTCTGCTATGAGCACAGACTGGACTTGTAGGGATACTTTATTACTGGTCTGTGGGGGGAATCTCTTCTGAAATAGGATGAAATGTTAGACTCTTCTTTCTTTCATGTATTAAGGTAAAGGAACAATTTTAGTGAACTACATAGTAAGTCACTATTCCCTACAGGTCACTAAAATTTAACAATTCCCGTGCCTGTGGTCCTGGCCATTGTAAACTTTTAGTTTTTAGTTTTTTTTTTTTTTTTAATGGTATGCATTCATGAATAATGCCTTTATCACAACAACAAAAGATAAAACAGAAAATTAAAAGTGTTTCTGAGTTAAAAGGACAGCCCTATTCTAAACTGCAGGTCTTTAAATGGACTAGCAGTGGCAAAATGCTACTAATACTACAGACCAATTGTGCTGTTAATTTTTATGATATGGAGAAAGTAATCAAGGTCATGCATTAAATACTACATTGATTCCATGGTGGAGAAAGTTAAAACACCTTCTTTTGTGTTGCACACATTTGTAACTTATGAATATTCATTGTTAGCAAAGAATGAGAAAGGTAGGAAAGAGAATAAAACTTTTCCATTTGAGGTTTTAAAAGAGTTTCTGCACCCCCTCTTCCTTTTTATCCTCACACATCAATCAGGCAATATGATTATAATTCAGAAAGAATTATACTCCTAACTATGTAGTTAAGTGAGAGGTTGACTCGGCCACCAGCTTTGAGGTTCAAGTGGCATTTAGAAAATCAAAATCACAAGACAGGAAGAACAGGGTTACCATTATAGCAGGCACTGAGAGACTCAGACAAGTGCCCGAGGGGAGTTAATATGGTTAAGGTTACTCATGTTAAGCAGTATTTCATAGAACATTCTGTCTTGAGTATTACTTCTATTTACAAGAATGGGCTAATTCATTTAAGTGAAATGTGGCTTTTGGATATTCAATTTTTTTAATGTCACCAAAATTATCTCAGAGGAGCAGCTCTGACAGGTCAATCATTGCAGATGGTAAGTGCTTTGTTAATTATACAGAAATTTAGAAGCTATTGTAGAATGTCTTGCCTCAGGAGAAATTTCTCTCTTCCTGTTCAAGGGCTGCTTCCCTCTACCGAATTAATTTTGTGTTTGTGAACAGATAACAATCTCTCCTGCATGGTAGAAATAACTCCTTGCTCCTTGCTCAAATATGCAAGTGTAAATAAGCAGAGAATATCACAAATAAACAATGCCATTCTTTTTTAAATAATGCAGTGTGTGTAATTAGGAGTATGCAATTACAACAGTGTACAGCTCTCAGTGTAACAATTAGGTTTTCAGTAAAATGTAATTTGTTCCAATGTAAATGTTTTTCCTCAATTCGGAAGATTCCCTTGAGTTGTTTCAATAAGCGTATTTCTGCAAATACATGTAATTGTACACTATGTTTTAATGTACAATTAAAAAAGGACAGGCATAATATTAGGAAACAGGCTAATGAAAATTTCCAAGTGTGAAAGTTTTAAAGGTACCTTGAGATGGGAGAGTAGGGTGATTGCTTTCTGGGAACTGTTGACATGTAAGATGCCTAATGCTAGATTGTAAAATGTACCCTTTTGTAGGGTGATTTTACTCTTTCTATAAAGAGGCAGACCCACAATTTCCACTCCTTGAATGTGGCCTGGGTTTGTGGTGTGCTTTGACTTCTTTGGTATAAGTGACATTATTTGATATCCAGGTCTCAGCTTTAAACAGTTCTTGTTGAAGCACGCTGTAGTACAGTACTGCCTTAGAAAAAAGCTAGAGTAACTTAGGGACAAGTAGAACCAAGGCTCCCATTGGGAATCATTACTGACTACCAGACAGGTAAATGAGGCTTCTTTTATCATCCATTCTCACTCATTACCAGCTAAGTTCAGCCAAGCACATGTGCCCATATGCAATCTGTAGAATTCTCCAGTGGAGTACTAGAATTGAATGAAATACCTGATGTAGGTTCTAGTTTCTAACTTTTAGTGTAGTTGTCACACAGCAAATTCTAACTAAAATTATTCTTCTAGTGTTTGGTATTAATTTTTTATTTTTTTACTAATTTTGTTTCTACAGTTACTTATGGAACTTGTAAAGTTTAGTTTTCTCATGAATTTGTGAATGCAAAAATATTCACATTTTTAACAGAAAAAGTGACTAACAGAAACAGAATTTTTATACATGAAACCTTAAAATATACTTGAAATGAGAGATTATCTGGTGTGATTGATTCAAAAGTGAGCTTCTTGGGTTACTGTGATAGAGTACATGAAGCAATCAGTTTTTCATGTATAACCACAGCAGCTTAGGTGGAGGGAATGGTCTGGATTTCCCAAGCTTGCTTCAGTCATACCAACTGCCCGTTTCCTTTGTAGCACCCCTATGTAAAAAATAAGCACTGAAATAAAAATTATAAATCCACCAGCAATGCAGTCCTCATAATTTCCAGGGTCTCACACTAAACACTAGGAAGAAGAATTCATCAATGTAAGCAGTTATCCTTGTGGTAATGAGACACTTCATCTTAATGATTTTAATGTTTCTATTGCACAATGTGTGGCTGCTAGATGTCAAATCCCATGATCCTACTTATTTCTCTAGCTCCCTATCTATCTCAAATTCATAGGTTACCAGAGTCCCTTCCCAAATCCCGCTTTCCTCTTATTCCAACTTGGAGCTCTAAGGTCATGCACAGAGTTCATCTCCCCAACCTGGACACAATTATACTGCACACTAACTGCATTGTTTCTATCAAGAAACCTTTCCAAAACTCACCTCGCAGTGGACTCCAGGTATGAACCAACATTCTGTAATGTTTTAAACTTCTCTCTGTGTCACAAGTGGGAAAGTCTCCAGGGTGCAGTAACCGTGTTTTCTGCAATGGAAGACTGCATGGCTTTGAGGGTGAGATAAATCACAAATTCATCTTTGTGTCTCTAGAGGCTGGGATAGATAGAAGACATACAACAATATAGGTTGTATAAATAAACACACGAGTTGAGTAGTGAAATTAGTAAGGCAAAGCAGTTGAGCTTTGTTTTACCAAACTACTCAAATGAAAGTTCAGCTACAAATTAGTAATGCTAGTAGCCTGTGCTTCCTTACAAAGGGAAAAACTGAGAGATATAGTATTTATTGAGAAAAACTCAATTGATTTTAATATTCATTTGTAACTGGAACCTGTCTTGACCCAAGCTTGCTTTTGCTAGTGTTGTCCTATAATAACACGTGGCAGTACATTTAACCACTGCCCAACTAGAAACCAACTTTGGTTTCAATTTTTACTCCCTTGTCTTTCTTAGCCATGACATTTAGGGAAACTGGAAGACTGCATGACTTTGAGGGTGAGATAAATGACAAATTCATTCTTATTATCTATAGAATTTGTGACAAATTCATTCTTATTATCTATAGAATTTGCAAAATTATTCTTACGTCAAAACAAGAAACATAACATTATTTCACTCCCATTACTCAAAAACTTTCAGTGACTAGGAGATCAAGTCCAAGGCCTAATATGGAAAATAATTTATCCCTTTTCTACCTGCCCTCCCACCCCCACTCAATTCATGTACACAGTTACACTGAATTCATTAATTCATTTACTTATTTGGAGATATAAAGTTTTAGAATTTTTGTATGTTGTTCTAGGTGCTGTGAATTTTTTTAAGAAACCAGGAACAATCTTTTGTCCTCAGTTTAATGGCCTATCTTCTGTAACAAGCAGGGAGGTAAATGAGTAAGCAAATGCATGAAATAATAGCAAATAATGATGGATGTCAGCAAATAGTGATGGGTATTAGCAAATAGTGATGCGTATCAGCATATAATGATGTGTATCAGAGACCGAATGCAATTCTAGTCAGAATGACAAGGGGAGACATCTCTAAGGTGACAGTGGAGTAGACGTTTGAATGAGACGGACTGATCCACACCAGAGTAGTGGAAATAGCACCTCAAGGAAGACCAGTGTGTGCAAAAGTCTCTGAGCTACAGAAAAACCATCAAGAAAGATTTTGTAGTTGTAGATGCTGAAAAACTGGCAAAATTACAGGAATTGGGCAAGATTAATAAAAAGATGCATAGGGTCTTTTACACAAGTATAAAGGACTAGAAAACCTTTTAAATAGAGAAGGACACAAAGAAGTAAACCTTTACAAAGACACCTTTGACTTTTCTGTGAAATAGAGATGAGGAAAGATGCAAAATAAGACATAAATTGGGAGACTGGAAACTTCTAGTTATTTTATGTAGTCTGCCAATTAAAATTGGGATTAAATAAAACATGAGTTTTGAAGCAGTAGACCTAATTCAAATCTTAATGTTCGTTATTCACCTTCTACCTGTAGTTCTGTTATTTCTGTGCTGAGATCTCCTTTGTCTTCACTTCTGAAATGAGGATTATGATTCATACTAAATAGGAATCAAAAGGATTAAATGAGGGAAGCATAATGATTCATTGTAAATTGCAATGTACTTAATATGAGTTACATGATCTGAACTGATAATTTCCACTTTCCAAGCTGCTGCTTTGATACTTGTTTTTTCCAAATACCTTCTGGTGAAGGTAAGTGTTATATTTAGCAAGGCAGACACTCCCACCAACATTATATCTGATTGGGTCTTGGTATACCACATCAGTAAAGTGGAAATGTCTTTTTGCTTTTGCTTCAGTGGAAAAGCAGACAGAATAAATGAAACATATCTTTGTAAGAAGAAAAGTCTGTCAGAGAAGTAAACTGCCATTTTGAGCCTCTGGCCTATGTAGCTTTTAAAAATATTAGGCCATTTGACAACTATGTGTTCAGGTAACTTGAATGAGAAAACGGTGAAAGAAATATGGGCCTCCTCCTACACAGTATACAATGAGAATAAGAAGAAATAACTCTAAGGCTGTATCTGATATAATGCGGCATGATCTATGCTGCAATGTGGGAGCAAAGGTGTATTCAATGTTGAAGAGACAATATTTGTTTTTACAAGTGCCTTGAAGGAAGAGAAAAAGTCATGAAAGTGTAAAGGATATGTGTGTGTGTGTGTGTGTGTGTGTGTGTGCATGCGTGTGTAAGAGAGAGAGAAGCAGAGAGAGAGAGAGACAGAGATGTATTTTTGGATGAGATTAACAATATTAATGCAAAGAGATCAGAAAAGCATAATGTAGGTTTTCTTAGTAAACCAGGTCCAAAGGTTTAAAGAGAAAAATATTAAATACCTAGAAAGAAATTTGGTAAGGTAGCAGGTCCAGGAAAAATCATCATAGATATGTCGTGAATAATAAATGAAAATGTTTTACCTAATTCTGTATTTGATCAAGAGGTTCTGAGTGGTAATTTTTGAGGAATGATGAACTATGGAGAAGGAATCATGAGGAAATAATTCAGGATAGTTAATACATGAAACAACTTTATAGACACTATAATAGAGTAACATTTAGGGTGTTGAGTTATCTACAAGAATACTCATAGAAGTTATCTTCAGTCATTAAGTTCATTTGAGGATGGTTTCTTCCAGTTCTGTTGCTGTGATAAAGTGGCAAACCACTCTGGAGTGTAGTTTTTAAAACAAACATTTTGCTGCCATCCTGATTTAGACGGAACAGGAGTCCGGAGATGCTATAGCAATAATGAATTCCCTCTGCTGCATGATGTCAGAGGTTCAGCTGGGGAAGTCCCAATAAATGGGGACTGGTATTATGCGGAGATTTAGTTACCATATATTGGAGAGGTTGTGTGAAAAGTTTGGAAGGCTGGACAGAGCTCGAGCTATTGGCCAACTTCAAATATCCTCTTCACTTGTCTTGGGTTTCTTTCAAACTTCTGGTAGTCAGACTTCTTACAGAAAGAGAAAAAAGGTTCTCATGAACAAGGCAAAAGATGATGGGCTTTTCTCATGTGGCCTTGGCAATTACATTGCATCATGGTGCTGTACTGATTAAGGCAGGCACAAACTCATACAGATTCAAGTAGAGGAGATTGAGACCTCAGTCTCAATATGATGAATGTCATGAAATTCATTCTTTTCTAGTAATATTGCTTTCATTAGTTGATAGGAAACAAATGACTAACATTTAAGTAGTTACTTGTTGAAAGTAGTGTATCAGTCAATTTATATACCTCAATGATTGAAAACCTCACAACTCTGTAGTATATATATTCTCACTAGTTTTGGTTTTAAAATAAGAAAATTGATGCAGTTGAAAGATGTATCTCTTAGAACTAAAGTTAGAGCCACAAGGGCAGGACACATACAAGATTCAAGGTGTAACATTTCACACAATGTGAAGAAATAAGAGGCTTTCAAGAGGGAATGACATCAGAACTTAATCTTAAAGACAAAGTTGTTCTCATCTAGACAACTGAGTGAAAAACTCTACTCTGAGTGTAAATCAAAGAAGTGGTAAGAAATGTTGCTGAAGAGGTGGATGAGAACTCACTAACAGAAGAACTTATATGTCACATTTTGGGAATTGGTTTTATCTTTTAGTTAATGGATACACTGTCAGGAAATGACTATTCCTTTATACCTGTTGCTCCAGAGTAATCTCCGTGTCTCTCTCACTTACAAAATGTACTAGTTTAGTGAGGAACTAGAACTTTTTTTCTTTCTTTTTCCTCTTAAATTGGTACTTTGAATGGCCATCAAAACCAGGAAAGGCATTGTGTTTTTTTTTTTTTTTTTGGTTTTTTATTTTTTTTATTTAAGCAGGAAAAAAAAGACATATATAACAAAGACAAAAAACAAAACAGACAAATGACTAGAGTAAATACACAACAGTAACATTACAGGTTTACAAAACAGGATGATAGAAACTTGACAATGGTTGCAATATTGTGTATTGCTATCTTTAAAATGGTTGTTTACATTAACAGATATAGACATGTAAAATTGATCTAATTATATCATTATTAATTGTTCTTTCTCAATAATGAATACATTCAGCAGTGTGTTCATTTTAGTTATCGTACATATACATATATACAGATTTATATCTTTTCCTTTTCTCTTCCCTCTTTCCCCCTTTTACCTTCCCAGTTACTTTTGCTCTTCGAGCTGTTTTTTGCCCTTCCATAGTATTTACTGTAGATTTTGGATCATATATACTTTTTCAGTTTCTTACACTAGGGAGACAATACAGTATTTACACATGTGGGTTTGATTTATTTCACTTATGAGTATGGTCTCAAGTTGTGACCATTTACTTATAAAAGTCTCAATGCAATCTTTCTTAATAACTGAGTAGTACTCCATTGTATAAAAATACCACATCTTTTTTATCCATTCTTTGATTGATTGGCACTTGGGTTGTTTCCAAGATCTGGCTATTACAAATTGTGTTGCTATAAGCATGGGTGCACAGATATCACTGTGGTATGATGTTTTCAATTCTTCTGGGAAAATGCCCAGAAGAGGGATAGCTGGGTTGAATGGGATCTCTAATCCTAGCTTCTTGAGGAATCTCTACACTGACTTCCACAGTGGTTGCACCAGTCTACACTCCCACCAACAGTGGAGAAGAGTTCCTTTTTCCCCACAGCTCCTCCAGCATTTGTTGTTGCTTGATTTTTTAAACTTGGCCATTCTTTCTGGAGTGAGATGGAATCTCAGTGTTGTTTTAATTTGCATTTCCCGAATGACCTTTGATGTTGAACATTTTTTCATATATTTATTTGCCATTTGTATTTCTTTCTCAGAGAAGTATGTATTCATCTCAGATGCCCATTTTTGGATTGAGTCCTTGAATTTTAGGGGTCTTATTTCTTTTAATTCTTTATATGTTTTAGATAGAAGTCCTTTGTCTGATGGACAATTGGCTAAGATATTTAATTCGGAAAGGCATTGTTGAATTGTGATTTGAAGTTGCTTTCCACTGCCCTGGAAAGACTCAAACTGATTGCATTTCAAGTTGGTTGTAAAGATGCAGGGGAGATATTTTGAGATATTAAATTATAGTTGGAATGAAGAAAGACTATAAATTGATATTTAGCCATACTTAGAGATTAGTTAGATGTAAAGAAGAGAAGAAAGATGCATATTTGTTTTCCATACACTTTACCCGTGTGAGGGGCTGGTTGATAGATTTGAAAAACACTTTTCGTCAGTCATTTTGGGTTTTTATTAGGAATGCAGTTAGGGAAATGATAAAACTAACCATAAACGTGAATATACACATATGAATGTGTAATTGTTCTTCAGGTAAAAATTTTGAGTCCAGATCAGTGGTTTGAAAACTTGCTTCGATTTCATACAAAAATTAATCTTAAAAAAAATAAAGTAGAGCCAGCTAATGAATGTTTGGTAGAATACAAAAGAAGGTGGCTTCTTTTTTTCTCCTGCAACATGCTGTGATTTGGAATTTCAGGTTCTCAGTAATTTCCAAGGTTTTTACAAATAGCCTCAATAAAACTGGCTGGTTCAGGCCACTGTTTCCTAGGTGAATATCTCATTCAATTTAACTCACTGCCACACAGCTTGGGTCTGTCTTCCATCAAATAGCTTGGCGTGGCTGGGGGGGAGCTTGCTGGGAGAAGGAGAGCTGAGACTTGAGAAGGAGGGAGGAGTTCACTGGTAACATCATATACTCTCTGCTGCTCTTCCTTCACGTCTGCTCCATGTGCTGCCTCTTGTCTTGGTCCTCGAGGCATGCGCAGAAGAGCAAGGGGAAGAAAAAGCAGACAACGGGCTAGAGGAAGACAGCTGTCACTTTTATCAGAGCTCTCCCGTGAGCTGCTTGAAACTTTTTCCCTTCAGTGGTTTGCCGGTACAGGTGAATTCCCTCCAGCAGCTCAACATTATACTGAGTGCCCATTGGCCTTTAAACTCTTCACTACCATGAAGACTATTTGAGTAAATTCCATTCTAAGACTCTCAAGTGAAAGGCTATGTGAATAGTTCACATCCGATCTGGGCTGTCATGTCAGGAATGTGACACCTTTCTAGGAACTCTCCCTCATTCCGATACCACAGGCTAGTCCGGCGTGGTGGCGCACGCCTTTAATCCCAGCACTCGGGAGGCTGAAGTAGGTGGAGCGTTTGTGAGTTCGAGGCCTGCTTGGACTACAACCTGAGTGCAAGGCCGGCCTGAGCTACATAGTGCCACCCTGCCTCAAAACACTAGGACTGGGAGTTTGACTCAGTGGCTTAAGCACCTGTCTGGCAAGCATGAGGCTGTGAGTTCAATCCCCGGTGCCACAAAAAACAAAGAACAAAAAAACAATACCATAGGCTGCTCTGACAAGGTTTACATGGAATGAAAATATAAGCTTAAAAATATATTTAATAATTAGAAAGATGTTCTAATATTTTAAGGTTTGTTTAATAAACAAACGCTATTTTATCTCACTAAAATTATGAATACTTCCTGGAATCTAAGATGATAGAATTTTTTAGTCTCTTGAAAACCTTAGATAAAGCCTCCATGGTACAATTAATTTATTTTTATAATTGATATCTATAATTTTTTATGACAGAAAGACAACTCCACAGTGTGCATTGATATACATAGAAGAAGTAAACGGGGACTTTCTGAAGTATTAAATCATTATGCTCAACTCTTTTAGTCAGGTTGAGCTGTGGTAGTTAGAATGGGCTAGATAGGGGGACTTAACATTTTCTTTTTTTCTGAGAGTTCTGGAAGCTTGCAGTGTGAGATCAGCAGGTTGGCCCTTCGAGGTCTTCCTCTCAGTTCAGGATCATGATCTTTTCACTGTGTGTGCATTCACTGAGAGTGATTCAAGTTCTCCCAAGCCTCACGAAGGCACTAATCCAGTCACGGACTCTCTATCCTCATGCCCAAATCACTTTTTAAAGACTCTACCTCTAAATATTCTCACACTGGTAATTAAGCTTCAACGCATGAATTTTGGAGGACATGGGAACTCTCAGTCTGCATCACTTATTTTTCAGTCCTACCAATCAGTTTTGCAACAATTTTTACTAAATTTTTATTTGTACAATTTGTCTCATTTTATGTTGATCTGTTGTCCTGATGTAAGCCAACTAGAAAGAATTACAATTCAATGCATTGTAATGATTAGATTCAAGATTTATTGAAAGGCTTCTTTAGGCATGGATTAGAAAATTTTGTTGTCGTAATTATTGTTCATACATATAAGAGGGTTCACTTAGTAACTGAATCACAAAATCATCAAAAGTTTTTCAAGCATCCATTTTCTAAATATTTTCTCCTAGTGTAAGCTTTTTGTTTTACTTTTTTCTACTGCACTTATTTTTTTGCTCCTTGTTAAAACAGCACAGTTGATTATAGGGAAAGTTTCAGTGGTCATTTTTCAAAATTATTTTCATATATTTGACAGCCGATTAATCATAAACCATAAATGGTTGTTTTTTTTGATAGTTGTTTCCTTAAAATAAAGAAAAATAATTATTATTCCATGGATTAATTACTTGTTCACATACTTGTTTTTACGGTGGTATGAACAGGGAAACTTATATATTATAAAACATTGTTATCTCCTCTCTATATTTATTATATTATCTAATTATTGCTACATTAACCTAACTAGTCTGGAACATTTGTATATTTTTTTAGTTTGTTTGAGCACTTGTATACTTATTACATATAACTTCACTGTGAATTTTCAAGCATAGCAGTACCTTTTAGGCTTTCCTCTGTATTCTCTCTCTGCCCCTTTCTCTCAATTCTAGTTAAACTCTTAAATCAGTGATTGTCATCATATTTTCTTCCACTTAACACTTTAATATTTTTCTCTGATGGATTTTTTGATGTATCTTTTCTTTAGGAGTTTCTTTCATTGTTCTTTGTACATTTCATTATTGAAATGTTACTGAACGAATGCATATTTAAGATAAGAAAAGTTGGGGAAAACTGTGTTATGTTTATTCAACCTTATAACAAAAATACTTAATTTGTTCTAATATGTATTTTTTTCAAAATTTTAGAAATTATTTTTGTACATTTCACAATACTATCTACAAACAAATAATGCATTTTAATATGCCATCAAATAATTTGCCATGCATTGTCTTAGGCACGTGTAATGCCAGGAGGAATTAGGTTTGCCTCTGAGGACAATCCTTTTTTCTTTCATGATAAAAAGAAAAAGTTTGACTGCTTATTTTAAATACATCTTGCTAATTGCAATAATTTTGATACTATCACTCATATCTCAAGGCAAAAAACATGCAGTACACAAAAGTAGATCATTTCAAGTAGTATATAAATAATTCACCACTTTTCACTAATCCTTGTTAGATCTAATAAGGTGCTTTGTAAAAAAACAAAGCAAAACTAAACAAGATGAGTACTGTAGTTGATGAAAATTTTGTACCTAACAGAGAATAGAAAAAAAGTATTAGTTTTGTCATTTTCTTATTCCCTACCTGAGCTTCCATAATTTTGCCAATTATAATTTAATGGATATATACAGTAATACTTTAAAAATCACATTATAAGTTTAAAAAAGTTTATTTGTTTAAGGCTTTAGACCGTTATCTATGAGGCCACATAGCTTGGCTCCTGTGAACTTTTCCTTCCATATGTTGAAAATGAATGATAACAGCAACAAAGTGGGAGGAGCTATTACCCACCCTTTTTTGCAGAAATCTCCAGCTTCTGTGAAGGACAACTGGACAGCACAGCCCATGATAATGTGTGCTAAACTGAGTCCTTGAAGGACCAGAGTCATTCCATTGATTATCATTAAAGACTTTC
Organism: Dasyprocta punctata; assembly: GCA_004363535.1. Lineage (NCBI taxonomy): Eukaryota > Metazoa > Chordata > Mammalia > Rodentia > Dasyproctidae > Dasyprocta > Dasyprocta punctata. The sequence goes on along the minus strand of RJWM01003563.1, from coordinate 59,277 downwards.
TCTTATTGTTGCCCTATATCTTCTAATATTTTCATTGTCATTTCTAGCACACATTTGCACCTATCCTACTGTGTGTGAATCTAATTTGTCAGAGATATAGACCACAATGTCCCTAGAGATGGGAAAAAATACACTCAGACAACTGTTCAAAGTTCTAACTGCTAAATATTCTATTCTTTTTTTTTTTTTTTTTTTGCGGGATTGAACTCACAACCTTGCACCTGTCAGACAGTCGCTTAAGTCACTGAGCCAAACTCCCAGCCCTGGTTTCTTGAGGCAGGGTCGCACTGTGTAGCTCAGGCCGGCCTTGCGCTCGCGTTGTAGCACAAGCCAGCCTCGAACTCAAAACGCTCCACCTACCTCAGCCTCCCGAGTGCTGGGATTAAAGGCGTAATATTCTATTCTTAAAATGATTCAAAATCTATTTATTCATAACTATTACCTATCAGGTCAGTCGAAGATTGCAGATCTAGAATGGAAACCTCATTATTTTGATTATTTATTCTCTAGCACAGAGTTGTCAAATAATTTGTATGGCGGAAAGAGCCATAAACCTCATCTGCAGTGGTTGCTTTCAGTTATTTCCAAAATAACTGTCTTACAGGCTTTAAATGATATGCTCATTCAAAATGCCTATTTGTTGACAAACTCCATGGAAGCACTTCATTCACTACTAAGGAAATTTTGTATTTCTCTAAGATAAGAAGTCCATGAACCGAGCCACAGATTTTCTGATACTTATATCTCTTTAGTTATTTTGATTCAGTTGGCAATAATTCACTTTCCCCTGTATGGAGTCCATAATGAAAACTATTTCTTTATTTTCATGGCATAAACCGTGAAGTAAAGATGTGCTCTTGTGCTTTTGCAATGTTAACTTGAGATCAGGGAAGAAACTCACTTGGAGGGTTTAATTACGCATGTAACATAAAATGCATTCAACATGTCATAAATAAAACTCCCCAAACTGGCCATCATGTAATGATAGAAAGCTCTGTAGAGAGCCCGCTCCTTCTGTTGGGGGTGATTTTAACCTCTGAACAATGAGAGTAATGAAAGTGAGAGTAATGAAAATTATCACGAAAAATTCCACACATTCAGAAAATATGATATTAGAATTAGCCTTGTTGGGGATTGGGCATATTGAGGGTTTGTTTTGACCTCGTACCCTTCTCAAAGCATCACATATTTCTCTTTTGTGCTCTATGCCTGGAAGATGCATTCTCAGCACAGTGGATTCTTAACAAAGTGAACTGAGAGTAAATGGTTTCCCTAGTGAGTTTTCAACACATTTTAAAAAAGAGAATCTGTCTATGTTTGAGGGGCACTGCCATGTAGGTGAATATTTTACTTACTCATTTATGTGCAATTAGGGTGACTTGATAAAATGTCCCAAATTTGGAAACTTATTTTATTTTATTTGATTTGATTTGATTTTTTACAATCAAGAGTGAAAGAGAATGCTACTATCAATCAAGGTAAGATAAATAACAAGAGGCAGAGTAGTCCTGAGCAAACCGGGGTATAGCTCATTCCAAGTAAAGTGTGCAATGGCCAGCAACACACACCCACTGGGTGTCATATTCTCTATAATAGTGCTCCCCTAACCCAACCAGATCAAAATTCCCTCGAGTCTATGTTGAAAATGCTGATTTCCTTTCTCATTAGGCTTTCATACCTGGAAGATTAGGTTGTCTATACTTATAGATTCCTAGATGGCTGTGATGAAATTATTCAATTCAAAACTAGTGTGGCCTGCTTTCTTCTCAAACTCCTCTGCATTTGTGTTATTCAGTGTAATTCCTCAGAATCAAACCTCACCTGTTCATACTTCCTGTTCCTCTGAATATAAGGCATGTTCCCCGCATTTTAGCTTATTAAAATCTAAACACATCTTATAGTTGTTTACATCTTAAAGTCAGAGCATGATTCTCAGCACCTGTGCTATCATGGACTTGGTGGTTGTTCTTGGAGGTAGTGACTAGACAACCTTTGTCCATCGAGGTTGATGTTTTAGTCAATAAACTCTGAGGATCATATGAAGAAAGAATATGGTATCTAGTTTTTGTGTGAGGATTTTTTGTTGATACTTTCAGATACAAATAAGAAAACAGAAGCATCACATGTTGTCTGATGAGTATTCCTATATTTGAAACAAACTTCTAAAATCTATAACATGACATTTTTTAAAGAATTATTGTATACCAATTGGAAGCCATGACATAGAAATTTCTGTTGAAAAGCTGAGTCACTGATGGCTCTGAATTACAGAATGAATCAGAAGAACTGGATAAGGGGTAAAGAAGTTAAAGAATGGATTAATTAAATTATTTACCTTAATTTTCCTTTTAATGTATTAGAATGTTAGACTAAAAATCTAATCCTGAAAGAGTTATTTTAATTCCAGAAAATGAATTAATATTTCACTTATCAGAATTTTGTTATTTTTAGTAGTTCTGTAAAAAGCTGAGTTACAACTGATAATGTCTGGGGCCTAATGACAGGTTATCTCGTAAATTTGCCACACACAAAATGCAAATTCCCTTGCAGTTTTTATCACTATTCAGATCAGCAAATGTGTGCCCTGAGTGAAGTTGTGTTAGTTACTTTGTGATTGCTGGAAGAAAATATTTGACTCTCACAGTTAAAGGGAGAAAAGTTTATTCTTTAAAATTTCTTTAAATTTTATTTTTTGGTGGTGTTGGGGATTTAATTCAGGACCTTGCACATGCTAGGCAGGCACTCTACCACTGAGCTACATCCCCAGCCCAGAAATGTTTATTTTAGCTCACAGTTTGAAGAGGTTTCGGTTCATATTTGAAAGGCTCTCAAGCAGGGCAGCATGGCCGAGAGGCATGGCAGAGGAGAAACAGTCCATGGCAGGGTTGAAAGTCAAGGGAAGCAGTGCATAGGGTCAAGGAGCAGAAAGGATATAAATGTAAAATCACTCTTCCATGCCATGCCCACAGTGACCCACCTCTTACCCCTAGACTTCACCTGCTAACATCACGCCCAGCTAAAAACTCGTCAGTGGACTAATCCAGTGTCACCCAGCCATGATCTGTTAACACGCACTCATGATCCAGTCACCTCCAGAAAACTCCACCTATGAATGCATGAGGCTTGGGAGGGGGCATCTAGATATATGCTGTAATACAAGGAATTTTAGTATCAATCTTGGTTCCTTTATACCTATTATGGTCCTCTCCTCGTCAACTGTATGAAGTCAGCATTAAAGGGTTTTTAAATGTGTTCTTTTGAAATAAACACGGTAATTGTTTGAAGCTTTACCTGCAAAGTGCTTCCCCCCGAAAAAAAAATTTCCCTGAATTGTCTGATGAATTTGCAAGGGCAGTTTTGAGTCTGGACGATGACTAGAAAAAAGTTACCACTGTGCAACCATAGGCACACCAGAGATATAACGGTATTTCCTGCTAGATAAAATAGGTTGTTTGTGAATTTATATACAACCAGAAGCATCCAGAAAGGGAAGATTTGGGCCTCTGGAAGTAGTAGATTTGGTTCCTGACCCCATCTTCCACAACTTCCCCTCTAGTTGTTTCTTTTTTGCCTATACAGGGAAGCCCAGCTGCCAGCAGACAACAGGTTGAACGGTAGCCAGCTGCTTTATAACTGTGTTAGCCAGAAGCCCTCATGAGAAATATTTTTCCTGGAAAATAAATTATAACATGTCTAAGTGGTGCCTGACAAAGCTAAACAGGAGGCATGCTGCTCTATTGCAAATTCATCTGCAGTCTCTGGGTAGAGAGACAAATAAAAGCACTTCATCAAAATCAGTCACAGAAACCCAGGAATACCCATAGGAGACCACTAAACTCTAAATACCAATCAATTTCTCCAACTTTTTTTGTCAAACTTGCAAGTCCTTTTAAGCACTGTCTTCTTGAACTGCCAGGCAGCAGCTGGCTAGTATGGAGAAAGATCAGAAGGAGTACAGTTTGGGGGCTTCCTAAGACACAGTAGTTTATCTAGCTGAGGACCCTTATTGCTGAAGGGTTTCTTTGGCCTTAGAGCATCAATTAAGGTTAAAGCTAAAAGCCTTTTCCTTCTTTTTGTCTGCAATGTCTCTGCTCCAAGAGGCTTACTTAAATATATTATCAAACAATATATGCAGCATGTGTATTAAGGAGCTCCTCCCTGACCACAGGTTTAAAACTGCAGCTCTGAAAATAACATGCAGCCTGAACTTAGTTATAGATATTATTTAAACACTGAACTTAACATGAAACTACAATTTAACTCACATGTGATTTGAACTTAATGGTAGGTACTTTAGCATCTGCTGATCTCTTAACAACTGCGGCTTAACAGTGATAAGGTATTGATGGTTTGAATTAAAATGCATTTCCCTCTATTAACCCTCAGTTTAATCAGTATTTCTGATGTGCCTATGATCCTTAAGACACTTTTCTAGATATCTTAATGATGCATGATAATTTCTACCCTAAGGGAGTTAATTTCCAATCAGGAATCTGATATTCAGAATATATGGCTGTTTTCCAGGCTGTGATACGACTAGTATGACTATGGTAAAGTCAGTTAGCTAATATTCAGTAGGGTTTGGCATATTATTTACACATGAAAAAAATGTATTCTGGCCAATATATTGGAAGAATAAAAGAATGTAAAAGGGAAGACCGATTGAGAACTTATTGAAATATATCATGAATGCATCAAGGTGGCAGTAGTGATGGAGAGAAAGGATGAATCCATGATATAGTTTGGAGAGAGACACATATGGTTTTCTAAATAGCACTTGCTAAGCCAAAGCTCTTCTACTATATTTTTCTACATTGACTTCATGCAGCTGGTGAGGTGATCAATCAGAGGACTGAAATATTATACAGCTCTTTTGTAGCTTGTTGTGCGACCTTCAAATTCTATTTAATTTCATCACAGAGTAGGGTTTTCTATAATGAAATAGACTAACCCTGTGACCTGCTTCCCTCTCAAAAATATAGAGACAAGAAACAGATAATAAGTGTGAAAATAGTTGGAAAGAAAAATTATTTTTGGATGTACAAGGAAATACTATTATTTGTAGAAAAGTTTTCGTTTAGTGTTAAGGATTCAGGCAAGTGAGCCCACTCTGCTCTTAAGTAATTTTTTTCTAATAAGTGAGCTTGTTTGTAATCTACAAGGTTTAAAATTAGTAAGATTAAATTAAAAGAGTTAGAAAACATCTTTTCTTAAATGCATCACATTCACATTAGAGAAATCGAAGGCCCAAATCTACGAAGTCAGAGTAATCTTTAGTTGATTCTGACTTCACATTGCCTTAATTTACAAAATAAAACCATCCAGGACATTTCCAAGTGAAGTAATTAATGGCAGAGAAATATCGATGAAATTTGTCCATAAACTCTAATTTTGTCCATATTACGTTAGAGTTATTGTTTTTCTCTCATGAACGGAATTAAGATTATACACTGAGCAGTCTGTATTAGTACAAGTAGACCAGTCTGCTAGTGGAGTAGGAGTGCTCCACGGAGGACGCACACACCACAACTTGCTGCATACAGAGGAGGTACTGTTATTACGGGTGCAATTGATTCATAGCAGAGCAAGAAAAACACAGTTTATTTCAAATAGCAACAAAGATTTTGATTCAAGTTTCATCTGGAAAAGTAAAGTCAATAGTTGTAAAATACAATTGCTGTGTATATTTTTGTAAAGAAATAGGCCAAAGAAATAGTTTCGATACCGTTTTTAGAAGGATGACTCAATTGCAGAGTTCTTACATGAATGAAGTTATAAGTAATATAACAAAATTAAATATTCATTTCTTAGAAAGTAAAAATTTAATATACTGTAATCAGCTAACAGATTTTCTGACTCAACAGTAAACATATTGTTCAAAAACTCACTAATTTCTGGTAATAGCAACAATATATGTCTCTAATATACAATACACTAAAATACCTGAAACTGGCTTACAAATAGTAGACCCATCATTAAATAATCAGTAAAGAAGCTTTTTAAAATATGTATCTAACTGGTTCTATGTGCAATCTTCATGCATACATATTTCTCTTTTATGTATGTGTTACAAGGCATATAACTATGTAACAATTTTATGAAAATTATGAAGAATAGATTTTACACAGCCCATTTGGATTATATTAATCAAATAATATGTTTCATGAATGTAGGAATATTTTCATATGCTAAATACCGGAAAGTTTATTTAGAGTCAGAAGAATGAAAATCAGGAAACAGATAATCGTTTGTAATTCTGGTATTGTCCAAATCTCTGGTTTTTCTTCTGTTGCTTCTTGTCATTATTATGATCTCACCAAAGAGTGACTCTCTCTGACTTGCTGTTTCATTTATTTATTTAAGGCAGGGTCTCGCTATGTAGTTCAGGCTGGCCTCAGACTCCCTGTGGCCTTCCTACCTCAGCCTCCTGAGTGCTGGGATTACAGGCATGTGCCACTCTGCCCAGTTTGTTTTGATTTTTGTTTTCTTCTTCTGAGTTTGATTGCTATTTTAGAAATGGAATCTTACTATTTTTAATGCCACCAACAGATTTGAACTCCAGTGCTATAACTCAGAAATAGCTGAAAAGAAAACCTGACTATTCCAGTGTGTTTAGATATCTATTCTACTCCTTAGGTTGTGATCAGGTGAATGAATTCTTGTAGCTGAAACCTAAGAGGTGAATTAGAAGAGGGAAAAGGCTTTAAAAATAGCAATTGGCATGGGCAGCTGTCCCAGAAATTGTCTGCTGAATTGTTGATTCAGTGGTACTTATATCTACGGGATGTGAATATTTGGGTGCTGGTGGTTCAAACGCAGAGCAACGTGTCTGTTTTCTGTGATAAGTACAGTACACATATGAAAATGTGTGCAAGAACTACGGAAAGACATTTTTTTTGTTTTGTTTTGTATTTGGGACCATACTTGAAATGTGACTGGTCAATGATCAACTAAAGTGAGTCAGTATTGACTGTCGTTCATTTCTGGAGATGTGACTCAAATATAACGCTTAATTAGCAGGATAAACAGGATAAATTTGAGTTGCACAGTTGCAGCAGGTCTCTAGAGACAAGAAATTTGGTAAAGGAAGGGAAATACTCTGGGATACAGGCAGAAAACTATGCCTTTGGTTATATATTTCAAATATCAGCCTAAGTGATTACATAAGAACCAGGAAGTTTAATTTAGTTCTAAGTATTTGTAAGTCATTTCCCAAATCTTGAGATCTTCATTACAGTCATATCTCACATTTGTTGGGATCATAATCTTTGAAGCAGGACTCTTCCTTTTCTCATGTGCTATTTCATAAAATTCTATGAAATAAGTAGATTTTATATTCATATTTGATCAAAGTGTTGACATTTGTCTTCAAAGGCGATGAATCTAGGAAAGGAAAAAAATCAGAATTCTAATCCAATATGATCAGAATCTTCTTCTTTATCCTGGATTATGCAACCTCTAGTTATTTTTTATGTTTAATTACTTCTAAGTAGTGTTTAATTACTTCTAAGTATAATATTTAAGTCCTTACACTTTGCATTAAAATGTAAATTATTCAAATGGTTTTTTACTTTTTTGCAGATGTTTCTACTATGAATGTAAATTTTACTATAAGGATTACATAAATCAAGATTTGTGAAATTTATAGTTAATTTATAATCCTGAAATGAGAAGTATAAAGTCGAAATAGAATATGCTCATCTACTATAGATTTGTGAAAGAAAAATATTAAAGTGTGTTTTAATAGAGATATAAAATTTAATACCAAGTTATATAATTTTTGTGCATATTATCTTTCATCATTGCATGTGTGTTTAGATGTCTTTCTGTATATATCATAAAATATAGCTGACATATAAGTAAAATAAATTTTAGTCATTCTATCAACCTTTTCTTCAAGCCTTGGGGATGTGTTTCTTTCCCTACCGTGCTTCGCTATGTGTAACTGTCATCTAACTATTCAGCATCAATATTCTAAAATAGTCCACTGAAGAACTAAAAAGACCTCTAAATGAAGATACTCTCTACACAAATGTCAATAAAGTCTAGACAAAGCAATGCCCATTGCAGAGTCTAGAAGTTGATTGCAAATACAAAAATACAACCTTGTATATTGCTTCACTTTCCATGACTTCAGTTTTTCAGTTCATTGCAATCTGAAAATGTTACATAAAATTTTCAGAAATGATACATAGGTTTTAAACTGCACATCATTCAGAGTAGCGTGCTGAAAACTTATGTTGTCCTCTCCATTTCATCAAAGAATGATTGTATCTGCACTGTGTATGTTATTCACCCATTCCTTACCTAGTAACCATTTTAATTATTAAATTCACTGTGGTGGTAGCAGAATTCTTGTTTTTGGGTGGCCTTGTTTTATTTAATAATTATCTCAAAATATAGGAATAGTAATTCTGACAATTCAGATATGCCCAAGACCCTGGGTATGGTGGTACACACCTGTAATTCCAGTACTTGGGAGGCTGAGGCAGGAGGATCGCTACAAATTCAAGGCCAGCCTGAACAGCATAGTGAAACCATCTCTGAAAAAGACAAAAAAAAATTAATAAGCAAGAGAGAAGTCTAAAATACTTCTTTTGTAGTTGGAAACATGAAAGAATTGGTTGAAGGAAAGAAAAACAATTGAGTGCTGGGATGGCTAAGATCTATAGTAAAAATGAATCGTCAAGAAATTGTTCTACTTTGGTGTTAGGTATTGTTAATATCTTACTGTGCCCACTTAGTAAATTAAATTTTATCATATGTATGCTGTATGGAATATATATATATATATATATAGTAGTATAATGTAGTATATATTTTATTAGAAATATATATTTGGAGTCTTGGATTATATCTGCCATGAATAAGGTTACTCTTACATTTGAAGATGAATTTTGAAACAAATTTTCTCATAGGAATAGGGAGATGTACTAGAATATAATTAGTGTAGTATTCTGGAACAGGTAGTTAAGGTTAATAAAAGTGAGTTCAGGGCCAGGAGTTTGGCTCAGTGGCTTAAGCACATGCTTGGCAGGCATGAGGTTGTGAGTTCGAACCCTGGTACTGACAAAAAAAAAAAAAAAGTGAGTTCAAATAATGTTAGAACCCTTCTGCAAACAACAAACTCATGTACATAGCTTTGGAACACAGCTCAGTTGTATCCACGTGTTAAGAGCCCACCCTGTACCCAAAAGAGCAGCATTTCCGGTACATACAGAGTATGAAATAGTTGGGCTAATGGAGTGTCAGTAAAAGGTTTTCCTTTTAGAACTTTGCACTCACAAAGGAATTTCTATGATTTTGTGAAGCAAATTACTAAGAGAACTTTAAAGAGTGAAATTAAAGCTGATAAATTTCATTCAATGTAAATATTTTAAGTGATAAAAAAGTTATGTATAAAAAGTATAAAATAAAAATGATATTTCCAGCATTTTGTGTAGATTAATGCTATTCAGAAGCACGGTAGGATAAAATGTAAAATGCCTACATACAGCAAGGAAAATGATACAAGGACAAAAGGTAAAGTAGATTAAGAATGCATGTCAAAAGGGCCAGGTGTGGTGCCGCATGCCTTTAATCCCAGCACTCCGGAGGCTGAGGTAGGCGGAGCATTGTGAGTTCGAGGCCGGCTTGGGCTACAACGCGAGTGCAAGAGCGGCCTGAGCTACATAGTGCGACCCTGCCTCAAAAAAACAAACAAACAAACAAACAAACAAACAAACAAAAAAAAAAAAACTAGCGCCGGGAGTTTGGCTCAGTGGCTTAAGCACCTATCTGTCAGGAGCGAGGTTGTGAGTTTGATTCCCGGTGCCACAAAAAAAAAAAAAAAAAAAGCATGCCAAAGGGAAAAATTTAAACTTACCAATAGAGTGCTGCGACCTAAAACAGCATAAAGAGGAATATTTTATAGCTAATTAATGAATTTTTGCAGTACATCTACCTCATCTCCTGGAAACAGACATGGACGTATTTAAACCAGGATGATATCATGAATATATTTAGTCTTAAGGATTTAACAATTTTTTTCAGCCAATTCCCTGACTCATACAATTCCTAAATTAGGATTCAGCCAAATAGATGTACTCTTTATATTGTTGATTGCATAACCATAAGTGGCTTAATTATCACAAGCTCACAAAACTATGAATGATGAGTTTGAAAGAACATGAACTGGTTGATCACAAAGAGCAGCCTGTTTTTAACCTGTATTTATTTTTATAAGAATCACCAACTGCAGAGAGTTGGTGTCTAGTAACAATGTTTCCTCTAACCGCTTATGTCATTTGCGCTTCCTGGTAAGCTTATATTATTAACTTCTAGAATGAATGCTGAAAAATTGTTTAGTATAAGGAGTTGGACTGTAGCCCAGTGGTAGGGTGTGTGTCTAGAATGCAAAAGGCCCTGGGTTCAAACTCTTGCACCATAGAAAAGAAGAAAAGAAAAAAAAAATGTTTAGTACAATATGACATTATGTAATTATATGGCTCCAGGATAATCATTTTTTAAATTGGTGATAGAATTTGATATACTTGCTTAGTAATGACCTTTATATCTCTATATCTTTTTGCAAGCCTATAGGTATGATAAATGTGCAGCCCAGGGTACAATTATTTTAATCTTTAGTTGAAAGATCAACAGGAAACTGTTTTTTGTTGTGAATGTGATTATCAGCATTTTAACCAATTTTCAGTCATCAGATTTAATGTAATATAATAAAGATATAATACTTTTTATCAATATTATTGGCTGAATGTTAAGAGAAATTCATTTCTTTCTATTAAGCACAAAATTCATTAACAGATTTTATTATATGTATAAATGAATAAAACAGAATCCCAAGAGATTGACATTGTTCAATACATTTCTAAAAAGTTAAACAATCTTGTGTTGTAATGTTGGAAATTCTTAGACCCCAGATTTCACCTCTGTTAATGAAAGATGATTCAGATGATACTGAATTTGATTCTTTGTACCTGGTATATTCTTCTTAGAGGGGGTTCTTAGGGCAAAATTTGTCTGTTGAGTCCCGTGGGTGGGACGTGAACTTTGGATACTCAAGGAATGACAGTCTTACACTTCTTTAGCGCTGCAATCCTTCTCAAAATGCTAACCATGTCCCATATCTCTGCTCTCATTTCCTCTTTTGTGATGGACACTGAAAAATGGTCTTTTTCTCAGTTTTTGAGCAAATATAAATAACATTACTGTCGGGTTTTTTGACCTTTGTGAGATACAAAGACTGCATAAAATATTGTTTCTCTTCCTCGCATTTTGTTATGAAAATATTAAAATAATCTCCCAGAAATATGATTGTTGAAGTCTTTTAATACTTAGCTCTGTAGAAATTATTTATTTAGCTTACTCTTTTCCAGATAAAGTAAATAATTGACACAGCAAACAGCCAAAAATTCTTACATTTCATGAAGCTAGATTTTTAAAGTACATTTGGTGGAGAGTCAAAAATATAACACCTAACTGATACAAAATGTTTTTCTCTTCCACACCCCAGAGTACAGCAAACCTCAGTAAGGGATTGCTGTCTGGGTCTGTTTGTTTCCTGTGTGAGCAAGGTTATTGCCCTCTGTGTGATTCACCTATTATCTCACCTATTCATGTAGCCCAGGCAGGAGGGTTCCTAAGGTCCATTTGTTCATGGCTAGACCTGAAACACAGAATAAAGTAAGTACTCTAATAAGTGAGGTTATCTGTCCTTAAATATTATAAATTCAAGCTTAACTGGAAAACACTAATGTTTTATAAAAGTAAATGTGTAGAAAACATAGAAAAAAATCATGTAGGATATATGATATGTAGAGTTGACGAGCTTTCCAAATACTTGCCTCACAAGCTTTCTGAAAAGCAGGCATACATTATAAAATATAAATAATGTCCTGAGAAGTATATTTACTAAGAAGGAAGAAATGTCTAACAAGCACTTAACTATAGATGTTTTATATGTATATGTGTGTATATATATATATATATATATATATATTGCTCTCCATTGCAAAAAAGTAAGAATTTTTTGTAAACACAATATCTGAAAGAGTATTTGAAACAAAAGTGAGGAAACTGACAGCTAATAAACAAATGAATCTGAAAGCAAATTACTTTATTGCTGCTAGAAAATTTAGTATAAGATGTGATACACATGAACACTGGAAACTAGAGAGCAGGAAGCATGAAGAAATTAAGAGCACATGTGCTTGCAAACCCATGCGGCTGTTAGGCATAAGCCTTCTATTTCCTAACTGGAATTTTTGTCTCAGTCATTAACCTACCTGAGCTTGTTTCTCTTTTACAGACTAATAGATAAATAAATGACCCAAAATAGTCATATTTTATTTGGGCACTGACTTATTTTTTTGTTGTTTTAATTTTAAAATGAAAAAATAATTAAAACAATGACAGAATTTCAAAACAAAGTAACAAGATTAACAATGGTTAGTAAATTGTGTATTGTTATATTCAAAGTTTTTGTTCATATTACAAGATACAAGCATGAAAAAATGATCAGACAAAGCACAAACTATTCTTTTTGATGAACAGATATCAGTGGTGTAATTACTATCATATATATTTATCATATACACATATATATTCCTTTCCTTTTTTTCTTTTCTCCTTTCTCCTATCCCAGTTGTTCTTTCCTTTTGAGCAGTTTCTTGCCATTTCAATTTTTTCAGAGCTTATCTTTTGTGCAATTCAAAGTGGATCTTCAGTTAATAATTCAGACTTTTCTAATTACCTGATCAAGCACTAATATTACTTTACCTGATTCATCAGTTATCGATGATTAAATGTGTATTTCTTTGGAAAATATTGACTATTGTCCAAGTTAAAAACAATAAAAACAATAAATTAATTCATCATTCTAAAAATGTAACAATAGCAATAATAAAATGTTAATCATGTTTATAAATGTTTACTGGGAAATTTATGAGATTTAAAAATATAAATCTTGTACTATATATTTAAGATATAGAGCATGATGTTTTGGGAAAGATTGAGATTGTAAATGAACATTCACCATCTTAAAGTTACTCATTCTTTAGAAATTTCTTTTTGCAGCAAGAGCACCTGAATTCTAGTCAGTTAGCGTGAATCCCAAGTATAATAAAATTTTGTTCCCTCTGCTTCTTATGTTGTACATTATCTCTCTAAACTTATTCATCCTAAAATGTCTGTGTATTGGATTTATATTCATTACCTCCATAGGTCTTCAAAATGGCTCTGTAAACTGAAAGATTATTGTCCAAGCTTACACAGAAGTTGGCAAAGACTACAAAGACAAAATTTGAATCACAAACCCCTAACCGTGCAATCAGAAATATTACCCATAAAGTTATTCCACCTTTCATGCAACCATACATTGATCTTTAAAGCCTTCACCATGTTTTCAAAGCATGTGTACATATGTGTGTGACTGTGTTTTCATTAGTTCTGGTGTTTCTGAACAGAATTACCTGGTATATAGGAGTGTCTTGTATCTTTTTAATATTGGGCACTAATTTTCTCCTATTATGCCTCACATTCCTGTTATAATCTAAGCACAACATTATGTAGGGTAATGTGTCTCACCATACCATGGAAATCTCTGATTAGGGTCCCGTCTTCTGCATCAGATCATACTTTTCTTGAGATGCAGATCATATGTTGTTCATTTTACAACCTATAATTCTTTTTAGTAATTATTGAGCAATATATCTGATAAAGATGAAAATCTTGAGGACGTGTGTCTTGGTTACTTTTCTATCATTGTTGGGACAAAATTTCTGACACCCAAAATTAAGGAAGGAAAGGTTTACTTAGCTTACAGTTTGTGGAAGTTTCAGTCCATAATCAGCCCGCTCCAAAACAGGGTGATATGGCATAGTGGCCACACTTCAAGGCAGTAGAAGGCAATAAAAGCAGCAAGAGCAAAAGCGTGGAGAACAAGCCTCTTCCCCTCCTTTATATTGTAAGCAGGCTAGTCTGTACCCTCTCCCTGGTGGGTGTAGCATGCACACCATCCCCCTGCCCTCACCTTGCAAGGATAAGCATGTTTACAAAGTAAGGACCCGACTCCCTAATTTGCTTAGTTAAACTTCTAAACTTGTCAAGTTGACACAATGTTTCAACCATTACAAGCAGTATAAAACATATTCCATTATACTCTAAGTCATATAGTACTTAAATACAACAAAACAATTCTCATATATTTGCTTTATATAAAGTGTACTTGTGTTTGGTGAATGACTGTGTGCAAAGCTAAATTAGAAATAAGTTGTTATTTTGCATACTTATTTTTTAATATGTAGCATCAAGTGATTCTTAGGGCTATTTTGTGTAATAGTTCTTGTAATATTTCATATTTTTGAAACAGTCAAGATTTGGTGCAGAAAATATTTCAATGCTTAGATTTTTTCAAAAGGAATATATTTACATTACAGAATTCTTAAAGGTGTGATTTGGAAAAACAAATACCGACTTTGAATTTGCCATATGTCCTTTTAATCTCTGATCATGTCAGAGACAACAATATATTTTAGGACTTCGATTATTGTTCCAGATAAATAATAAGTGTCATTTGAATCATTCAAACATAGTAAGGCATTAATTTTTAGTATAGTGGTTCATTTTACAGATTTATATTAATTGGTTATCAGACTTGTTGTGTGAGTAAAAATAAAATACTAATTTTCAATAATTCATTCCTTATGATTGCATAATGATCCCTTATCTACGATGACACATTAAATAGTAGTTTTGGCAGATAATTTCTCATTTTGGAGTCTATTATAAGGACTAGCAAATAGCAATAAAAGCTTTTGCCTGGATAGTTCTGCACTATACAAAGGAATATGACAAACATTGCTTTAATAAATGAATCACTGTCATTATGATTTGGGGGAATGCAATCTGTACTTATCCATCCATCTCAGTGTTCTTACATTTATTCTCTTTCGAAGATGGCTAAATCTCAGTGGAGAAAGCTTTAATTTCCTTTCAAATGTCATTGGCTTGGGATGCTTTGATCATGCTGGGCTTTGTCCAACCCCTGTCATGACGATTCTCTGATGATTTCAGGCTGATTTGCTTTGTACATCAAAGACTTGAAAGGACCATTCTGCAGTGTATGATTTTGGTTCCACATTTTGAAGCCTCCTGAATACTCATGAGTCATATTGCTATAAGTAGACTACTGTTGTACACTTAAAAAATACAATGACTAGTTGTTCCCCAGATTTACCTTCTTTTCCCTCAAAAGCAAGGATTCTTTTTTATTTGTTTTTTATTTTGAGGTAGGATCTCACTATGTAGTTCAGGCTGGATTTAAATTTACTTTGCAACCTAAGACGACCTTGAATTCATGGTGTTCTTCCTGCTTTAGCCTCCCCAGTGTTAGAATTTCAGGTGTGCACCAGTATGCCTGACTAAAAGCAAAGAATTTTATAGGAATGTTTCTCAATTCTTTTATCACTGTGTTCAAACTAAGGATCTATTTTATAAATATTACAAATATGATTTTAAAATTATTTATGATAACAGATGTTGATGTCATCATATTTTCAAAAGTAATTGAAAGTTGGAACATCAAGAACTAAAATCTGCAGGTCTATAAAATAAAAAACTCATGGGCACAATGTTTAAAAACACAGCAAGTTTCAGTTCTTACATTTCAAGTATTATAATAGAAAATACTCTAAAGCCCGGTGTGGTGGCACTTGCTTGTAATTCCAGCAGTCAGGAGGCTGAGGCAGGATAGTTGTCAGTTTGAGACCAACGTGGGCCACAAAGTGAGCTCAAGTTCAGTCTGAACAGCAAAGTGAAAGCCTGTCTCAAAAAGACAAAAAAAAAAAATATTTCTAGATGAGTATAAATAAATCTTGGTTATTGCATCATTAATTTCAGGATATGGGTTCCTGAAGACTTTAAATTCTTTTCTTTGTTCTCTTTTGGTAGAAAAAAAGAAAAGCGAATGATATTAAAAAGACCAATGACTAATTCTAATGTGCTGTCAAATTTAAACTGTTGTTTATTTGTTCTTACAGTAACAAATATCATCATCATCATCACTGAGAGAGATAAATAATATTAATAATAGGCAGGATGGAATTTAGCTGTAATGGAATGGATCACCAAAATCATAATAATGGCTGTATTTATTAGGCACTTTTGGTGTCCTCCACACTTTTTAACTCACTTTCAAAACTGTTGTATGAGAAATATTGGATTATTGTCCTGATTTTTTAACACAGGGAAACTGAAGTTCAAAAAAACACGCTTTTCAAAGTTTCAACTTCACTAAGATTAAGGTGTTATTGGTACTTTCAGGTTTTTAAAAGATTCTCCAATGACACTTAATTTTTCTCACATCTACAGATCTGTTCCAGTTTTTGGACAACCTAATAAATTATTGAAATATTTATTATCACATCTTGGAGTAGAGGGTATGCAACAGTATTATAGAGGCTCAAAAATGGTAATGATACAACAATGATACCATTTTTTCAAACTATATGTATAATCACTGTTTGCTTGTAATTGTAGAATATGTGTTTTAAACACTTTTTTTGCAAGTCAGGAAAAAAGTAGATGTATACATTTATATGAACCCACATATATATGTTCTAGGACATGTAAAACTATTAGATTTTTACAGAAGTATATGAACAGAAACCTCAGATAATAAGGGGATTTTCTCAAATTCAATATGATAAACACTATTAAACCATACTTATGTTATAATTACTGATAAAAATCTATAGACATTATGAGTGTATGTTGTGAGTCTTCAGTGATCCATGAAAACAGGAAAAATAGATTTTGGTGAAATTATTGTAATTTTATCAGTTAATATTAAATATCAGCATTTACATATGTAGTGAGTCATCTTCAGATCTTATAACAGAGAAAACTATAGATAATTGAATTATTTTTGTTTGTTTAACTGAAGTATAAGACCTGAAAGACTAAAAAGAGTAAATTTACCTAGGTATGTTGGATCTAAGAAAACAATATGCAATGCATTTTTAAAATGAATGTACTAAGAAATGAGTAGTGTTTGAACAAGATAAATGGGTATAAAGAGTAACATTTAAACACTAAAATCAATTCATAATGATTATCTTAACTCTTGTTAATCTTATAAAATGTTGAAAGGTTGGGGCCATATTTTAAGCTTTTATTTCATAACTTGTTTTATTATGAATACTTCCATTTTTCATTTGTAGTGGGCTTTAGAAATAACTAATAAAATAATGATTCATCTGTTAAAAGAAAGTGTTCAGTAAGAATAAGCTGAAAGCTAAATAAGCTCTTTGGATATTCATAGAATTCATTATTCTGAACAATTCTCTGCATATGAGTGTGAGCAAGATTAGAAAATGTAAAGCACAAAAGTCACTGTCGACTCTTTCTTTAATCAAAATAATATGATAGCAAAGTTTCAGGTTATGTAAATCTTTGGCACTACCGAAAAACAATGCCTTGCCCAAATTTTATTTTATATACAAATTTTATTTTGTATACACTAATCATTCTATATCATGCATGTTTATTCTTACATATACATGTATTTAATAAAGTATATTTTACGTTATATTTTTCCTTACTGTATATATTATGAAATGAATGTTTAGTATGTATTATACATCTGTAAAATCATGGTTTTCTTGTTCTACTATTTTACAATTCAGAAATTCCCCTCATCCACAAGAAATACATTCCATGAACCCAGTAGATGCCTGAAAAGGCAGGTAGGGTGGTACAGAATCCTGTCTATACTAGTTTTCCTGTGTGCCTTGCAGTGTGACCACAGAGCATGAGAATTAATCCATCCTTCTATGGCTCATGTCCATGTCGCCTTAGTAACAGTACTCTCATATTTTGGGAATATCAGTAAGTTAGAAATTGCTTGACTCCAAGCCCTGCAATATCACAACAGCTACCAAAGTGACTAACAGTTTGGTGGTTTGTATTATATGGTTACCCTGGGGAGTGGTTCATTTTCCAGACAGGAGGGTGTATGCACTTAAAACCTTACTAATTGCTTATGTAGGAAATTTTCCATTTAGTATGTTTAAACTGTAGTTGATGGTGAGTGAGTAAAAGCATGGCAAACAAAGCTCTGATTAAAAAGTATACTACTGTGTTATTGAAGTAAAAGCAGATTTAGGAATGGAGAGGTGATGCACTAGAGGTGTGTAATTTGAGTTAAAAATATTCAAATGAAAAAATATTCATCTAATATGTCAGGGAGACAAAATACAATACTCCAATGCAAAGCTGAGCCCAGATGAAGTTTTTCTGAGGGTTGGCAATACAATCATGTAGCAATTTTTGTTTTCTACAGCTTCTTTGAAAATAGTCAATTTAGTACATTCTGCAGAACACCAACAATCCCCAAGAGGGGTTAATATTATCAAAATTTAAAAGTAGTATTAGGTAGAAAGCATACAATGTGGGCTAATTTCAAAGTGGAATCCTGTGTCAAAGCCATGTGTGCTGCCCGTTTCCTGCATTGCTAATAGTTTTATAAAAATTACTCTGTTTCCTTAACAATTTACAAGGAAACAACTCCTTTTCATTTCACTCTAGGCTCTATGGAAATGACCTTTGTGAGAAAACTGGATTGCATTCCCAGGATAAATGCAAGCTGACTGGCACCAAGTCTATAAATTTGAACATTTATACAGTAAACTCAGCCAAAGCAACTCACTTATAAGGGAAAACAATCATTTAGGTCTGTAAATTGGTTTTCCATGTTGATTATAGTGACATAAAATAGTAACAGTCTCAGTTTCCATATTGAATTGTCTTCTGCTTCCCTCCTGGTAGTAAGTGGAAATCATAACAAGCCTTATTCAAAGACCAAGAAAATAAATGAGACTAAAGCTGACATGCATTTTCTATACCATAGAGAACATGAACAAGCCTTTTTAAAAAGCAAAAGATCTGAAGTGTTCACAACCATATTCACACAAGACAAAACAAAACAGCATCAACAAAAGAGCAAGTTTATATTCAGACATTGCTATTTTCTGTAGTTTGGGTCTTAAATGTTCCCCAGAGATCTATTTTTTAAAGTTTAATCACCAGAGCAATGCCTCTTGGGACATGCTGGAGAAGCCTTGGGGGAATCTTATTAGGTTGCTGGGGTAATGGCCTCTGAAGGAAATTGTTGGAATTTGGTCCTACACTTTCTTGGCTTCCCACACACTTTTCCCATGAGATGCTCCCTCATCACAGGCCCAACACAATGAGCTCCCCTGTTCATGGAATAGAACCTCCAAAAATTTGAGCCAAAATAAACATTTTTAATAAGTTAATTATCTCAGGTTTTGTGTTCTATTGATAGAAAGCTGGCTAACACATAATTTGAACTGTTTCTTCATCTAAATGCTGGGTGATACACAAATGTAAATTTATAGTTGTTAATACTGATTGCCAGTACATAATTTTTGTGCATGGTGCTGAATACATCTACTTTCTTAAGTAGTCATTTAATACCATTTTACATTGTATTGTTCTATTAAGGCTTTAGTTACTATTTAATAGTTCTTTACTTACCATTTGATGAGCATCTATATGACTATCATACTTTTATTTGCAATGTATGTACTTCCATTAGTTCATACAACATACACATCTTTGTTCCCATATAGCAGATGAAAAAACTGAAGACAAGAGAGTCTTTAAATGTTCATTAATCTAGCAAATAAATATTTAGTACAATGTTGCTAACACCATATTAGGGACATAAAATACATAAATTTGTTGTGATTTCTGGTTTCTCTGAGGCTCATACCTAATGACACTTGATTAAGTAAAATTCTGAGTAATATAGCTCATAAATACTTGAACCCAGTTTCTATGTACAAGCCAGAGATGTATAATTATGTTTCAATCAACAGCAGGCTGAATATAGAATGAATGTCCCATGAGATTATGACAAAGCTGAAAAACTTATTTTACTTAGTCAGCAACCATCTTTAATGTCATAGCACAATTCATTATTTCCAACCGTGTAAACATACCTACTCCACTGCTAGTCATATAAAAGTAGAGGACATGTAATTACATACAGTGCATGACCGTTGATAATGATAATATAACCACTGTGTTACTGGTTTATACAGTTTATATTATATACTCTTTATCATTATTTTATTCCTACTTATGAAGTTCAATGTAAAACAATGTGTTATGTCATGGCAGCAGCAGCTTCATGCATTCCCTGTTAATAGAAGTAGACTTTATGATCTACAAAGACAAAATTGCCAAATGACACATTCTTTAGGAACTATCCCTAATGTTAGTGACTCATGTATTCTCTATTTTTGCACTATAGAAGATTGATGAATGAAATAAATTAGTAAGTTAAATCCAGAGAACAGTGTATCTACTATGATGAATTTTGTTCTTGTGGCTTGTATTTTTGGACCATTTAAATAAGCATTCGATGTATTTGATTTAGGATATATGTTATTTCCATTCATGGCAATGAGTGAGATGTAACAAATGGTATATGATGCAACAAATTGGTATATGATTTGAGCCTTGAATTGATCTTGGATTATAAAGGAGAGATAAATCTCATGTTGCTTTAACACAAGGTAGAGGCTTTTATTAATATGCTGAAAAGCTACGTACAATGTGTAAATGGAAATCTCTCATCATAGCATTCTTTCATGATTCTAAATGCTGCCATGACTGAGGTCATGCCATGATGTTTAGCATGGTTTATGAAACTGTAATAGCTGGGCTTTTTTGACAGATTTTTCATTTAAATATTTGGCTTCACTTACATAGGAGGCTGCCATCATTTGTAAGCTTCCCTCTTTTTCGTCTTGTAATCTCTGCTGGATGAAAAATGTTCTAATGCTATGGAAATTATTCCAGCACAGATGCATTTAGATTGTGGAAATTGCTTTGGGTTGTTTAAAGCAAGACATGTTTTGATTGTTTCCATGATGATTGGATGCTTCATTAACCTCTTTATTGTTGACATCCTATGGAGACTCGATATGTAGTCTTAATTATTTTAAAAGACAATTCTTTGTTATTTAGGTGGTGATTAAAAACACATTAAAAGATGGCACAGAAAGACTATTTTTGTTCATTACCAAATCTAAAAATCTAATCATGTAGTAAGAGACTAATTTTCACATAATTCTTAAAACAATAAGTACACTACTGTAGAAATTATTTGTGCTGCCTATATCAGTTAATTAAACCGCATGAGAAGAGTAAGAAACTGATTATTTTCTATTAATCAGATGAAAAAGTCAAGAGTAGACACCTCTATCAGTGCTTTTAAGAAAATAATCTCACAATGAATTCATGAAATGAATCTAAAGTATATGAATCCAAGTAAAAAGTCACACAAGGATGAAAAAATATGCACCGAAAACATGTAAAATTAATATAAATGAAAGAAACTAAAAGCCCAAAGGTAACACTATAAGCATTACGGAAAAATTTTGAGGGCATGTATAAGATAATATATATCACACTAAGTCGTCTCATAAGTACGAGTCAATTTACTTTTGTGCTTATGGTGACATGGCAATATTTATCTCACAGTTTTCACTTATTGGAATCTTTCGTTTTGAATAATCTTTGCAGCCTTTGTAATAAAGGAAAATTTTACTACTCTCCTTAAAAGAATTGTGCATTCCTCACAGCATATGAGATTATTTTCATCATGTACCATTTGCTAAAGCTTTTAAAGAGAAAATTCTCTTCCTCCTCTTCCCCACCAGAAGTTTTTATTTAGCAGTGGTATCCTGTAAACTGATTCTGCAGCTGAAAATCCCTCTGCCATGATTATTGCATGCCAAGCATTGAATTTATGAACTTTTTACATATAGTTTCATTTTTAACTTTAGATAGATACTATAGTACATCCCTAACATATATGTAAATTCTGAGACATAACTAGATTAAATTTAAGAGGTGATAGATAAATTATCTACTCAGTTTCTGTTTAATCCCATATTATTGCTAATTACAATTCAACACTGCCTGCTTACCAAACTCTAAGACATCTTTTTAAGTCTGTGGAATGTAAGGAAATAAAAATAGAGCTTTTAAAAATCAAAGATACATCTTTCAACCACACATTACTTTTACTCTCATAAAACCTACATAACCTTTGTTGCTCTTTGGAAAATTATGCCCATGTTCCATTGACTTTATTATGAATTTGATCAACATTTATTATGCTGCTATGACCAAAGCTCTGTGGTAGGATCTGGCATCGATTGCAGTGTGGATACTTACATGATTCTGAGTTATGTAAATATGTGCGTATTATTTTCCTCCATCCTCTAAAGTGAAATATGCAGTTAAATTCTTAGCAAGGAAGGCAAACAATTCCAGTTTACAAAAGCCAGCTCACTATTCCATTTTACTACATTTTGGTTATTCGCATGGGGATAATCTGACTATTTCGCACAATTGATTTTTGTTTTCATTGTATCACCATTTAAAAGCAGCTATCGCAATTGTTTTCTCTCTCCCATCTGAGGGATATCTAATTTTAATTTTAATTAAAGGCATGTAAAACCACTCGTTTTGTTAAGCTTCAATTGGATTTCATATAAAAGTAACAATCCTCATGAATAAACTGCCCAGATGGCGACTTGGGTATGGAAAGGAGATAAATGGCCCTCTAAAAGGAGGCATACCCCACCTAACGAGGGTCACTTAAGAGGTATGTGTTTGATTTGTTTTGATGAATAATAAATTCATGTAAGTTACCCAATAATCATGATGCATGAGTATTCACTATAAATTCCTGGAGAATCACTCTACATGATGGAACGCAGCTGCCCTTTCGGAGCAGATACCTTAATCTATCATATTGAAGAACTGAATATTTTAAAGAAACGGGCAAGGCCTAGAGTAGTAAAAGCTTTACATTCAGAATTCTTATTTTACACTGCAACTTTAAGAAGTCAGACTAACATCACTATCATGGAGAACAAAACTGTACTTCATCCCACTCAAAATTTTATAACAGTCTCGTCTGTTGCACAAAGAAATCTATTTGCCAGAGAGATGAACAGGAAAAACAGAACAGCATTCATTTCCATACTTGAAGATCAGCTATACCAAGGACTTTAAGTCCTAGAGTATTCTTTCACTAAATATAAAAAATAAGAGACTAAACACTAACATAAATTAGCTATTCTCTATGTGGAGAAAACAAAATTTCCGTATGTGAGAAGTCAGAGTTCAAGCAAGCAATGAACTGAGCACACAAATTAGCAACCAACTAGAGACGCTGATACAGAAAATTCAAGAATGTGTTTGCCCTTCAGACAATTGAAAATGTAAACATGGCAATTACATGCTTTTCTCCTTTTATTAAAATGATAGAGCAAAAATAATCATAAAATGGAAAACAACCCCAGCTCTGAAAGCTAAGTAGAATGGAAGACAGTTCTGCATTACAGAAATGAAATGGTTAGCTGGCAACCATCCGGCGATATTAGTTGTACTAATCCTAAACCAAATAACTTTATACAAATAAAATGCAGAATCTTGGTGACTCAGGGAAAGTCCATTGTCATCAAAGCATCATCTCATTCATCTTTTCAACTGACATTCATTAAATGTATACTCCATTAGTCCCCTTGAATATAATTGCAGCAGCAAAAGCATGTCCCTGGGCCATGCTTACTCCATTGTAGGACAGCACCACCTGATGCAGGAGGGGGCAATGCTGGTCACATTTTACTTCAAAGTCTAGAGATAAGGTTAAATAAAATACAGAAGAAGTAGCTTAAGGTATTTCGTCCCTAAGACAGATAATCACTAGATTTGAGATTTTTTATATTATAATATTTTTATTTAGAGGTTGGCAGAAGTTAAAAACTAACACAATCCATATTATAAAATGCAAGTTCCCCATTTTCACTTATTATCATTTGTATTTAATTACTACAAAGCAGAACATTACAGAAATGCAAATTTTAATATAAAATTAAATATTAATTGCTGTGTTATATTTAAAGTACATAGTGTGATAATTTGACTCATGGAGTAATGATCAAATCAGGGTACTTATCAGAACTAATAATTTTTATGCAGCTTAATGTACTATTATCAAACTCCTGGTCTCAAAGTAGAAATTTGCTTGGCACCGGCAAAGAAACTCTTTATGTCTCCTAACAAAAGCATCTGCTGTATCAACATTTATACTAATTACTTGCTGGTATTTCATTTTATCATCCTAGCAAATTTACTCAATGTCAACGTTTTGTCTCTCTCAGTTTTTAAGAACTGAAAGTTCTCTGTTTCAATCCTACATTTTCTGCTTGTACTCTTTTTTCCTTTATTAAAATTTGTTGAAGAAACCAACCATTTGATGTTTTTTTTTTCACATTATACACAAAACATGATTTGGATACTGACATAACCACCAGGAAGATAATCAAAATGATTTATATCTTTCATTTATATTCTTTTCCCACATCTAAATTAGTAGAGCATATAGTCATTGCATTTTACACTTACACTGCACTACCATGTGTGCTCCGCATGTCACTGTACATTAAAGGGCAACTTCTACTCTTCATGGTACTGTTCTTCCATTTACAGAGCCTGTCTGAAGCTCTTTCTCCCGCACATCCTTCAAGATATTATCATTAAAACAAAAGTTCTCAAGTTTTTGCATGTTGCTATCTTTGCACCTTAAATCTGAAATTGAGTTTTTCTGCGACTAAAATCTTTTATTCAGTTTATTTTCCTTCATAATTTCTTAAAGATTTGGCACTATTTTTCCTATCATAAAATGGATAAAATGTGACTGTACGAAGTTCGGCTGGGAATATAGCTCAGTGACATGAGCACCTGCCTGACAAGTGCAAGATCCTGAGTTCAAATCCTGGTACAAAAGAAAAAAAAAAGAAGTCTTATAATGGTTTGATTTTCATTTGCTTTTCTCCCACTCTGTGTACTGTAAACTTTTTATTTTTGTTCTGTTTTTAAGTGTTTTCTTTTTAAGCTTGTTAATCTTACTGGAATATATACACTGTTGATGACTGCACACAAAGTTTACAGGCAGATTATGTATTCTTATAATATGTAGTTTTGTTTATTTCAAACTCAAGCATGATTTTCTTGAATTACAGTTTTTAGTATAGGCTGTTTTCTGACATTGACTTTTCCAAGGACTCCTATTATCTGTAGATTTAAAGTTTTGAATCTTTCAAATATTTGTCAGTTTCCTCAATTCATTTTTTGTCTTTATTAATTCCATTTTGATTTTATACTTTTCCTCTTTATCAGTTTCTACTTTGAATGCATTATCTCTCATTGACTTTGATTTCTTTTTGTGCAGTTCTATTCCTCATTTCAGAAATGAGCTTTTTAATTAATCTGTAATTCTTTGTAGAAGTCTACCATTTCAGAAGTTTTTAAATCATTAGTTTCATAGCTATGCAATTATTTATAAGATTTTCTTAAACTCTGTAGTTTATTTTGAGGTAGATTCTGGTTATAAGCCACATTATGGGCAGCTTTTGCATGGTTGCTCCATGTTCTGTAAGGATATTATTCTACTGAACAGATTTGTACTGAATGTGACCTTGATACTTATCTGTAGCTCATTTAAGATTAAAATTAGATTTTTGAAATGTTAGAAATTAAGATTCAGTTTAGCTTTCTTTGCAGAGTTTTCTGATTTGGTGAAAGTTTAAAAACCATGGCAGCTCTTCATTCTGAGAAGCTCTGGGTTATGTGCCCTTCTGTAACTGTTTTCTTTTCCTTGTGTATCTAATGTCCTTGTCCTATGGGGCTTTGATAGTTACACCAGACACTCACCCTCATTGTCCTGGAACTGGGTCATGAAACTGCAGAATTCACTGACGCTCATCGCTGGGGGTCTCATATCAACCTATGGTGAATGTCAGGGTGGACCTTTTTATTGCTGCTGTTTCCCATGCTGGTCCTCTTCACATTCCAGCTCGTCTTCCTCAGCAGTCGGTGATTTTCTTGGTTTTCTCTATGCCTGTCATTTGAGTCTTGATATATTTGTAAGTGGGTTTGGATTTAGTATTAGGATATTTGCCTGGTTTTCAGGGGAGATATTAAGAGCTTCCAGTCCTGTACTGTCCCAGAATTTTCTCAGTAACATTAATACCAATAGTAAGATAGCTACTAGATTTTTGTTTGCTTAATATATGCTGGGCATTTGTTTTTTTGAAACTTATCCTTCTTCATAGCAGAATAGTACTCAGCATTTTCTTTATTCATTTATCTGTTGGTATACACAGAAGCTGCTTCCAAGGAGTAGCTATAACCAATCATGCAGTTATAAATATGAGTATACATATAGTACTGTAATATGGTATTTCTATTTTATTTTACAAATTATTTTGAAGGAAACGTAAATGATATATTCAATATTTCACATGTGGTGAGTGGTGGAACCAAGAACCAAAATGCTAGCCTCATTAATTCTAAGGATGTTTTAAAACTCTACCATTAATAACATGTTTAGCAGGGCATGGTGGCGCAAACCTTTAATCCCAACACTTGGCAGGTTGAGGCAGGAGGAGCGTTGTGAGTTCAAGACCAGCCTGGGCTACAAAGTGAGTTTAAGTCCAGCCTGAACTGCATAGTGAGACTGTCTCAAAAAATAGGCCCAGAGATTTACCTCAGTGGCAAAATGTTGTGAGTTTGATCTCCAGTAACAAAGCAAAACAAAACAAAACAAAACAAAAAACATGTTTAGAGCCCCATATATTGCAGTGTATAACAATGTATACTTTAACCTAAGGCTCATCATTTTTTCATATTTTATCTTAAACAACTGGTAATTCATATCATTAAAATTATGCATAGGACTAACTG
Source organism: Dasyprocta punctata (assembly GCA_004363535.1). Classification (NCBI taxonomy): domain Eukaryota; kingdom Metazoa; phylum Chordata; class Mammalia; order Rodentia; family Dasyproctidae; genus Dasyprocta; species Dasyprocta punctata. The sequence goes on along the minus strand of RJWM01003563.1, from coordinate 32,424 downwards.
TCACATGAATGATTACTCATTCATTTTGATTTTCTTTATGATACCACTCGATTATATGTGCAGTTGTTAGGACAAAATTCATGAGTGCTTTTGAGCTTTATTTTTTTCTCATTCCGTATCTTACAAATCTCACTATTGTTTTTGTGAAGTATACAAAAACAAAATGGCTTGATTCAGAAGAGTTTTGATCATTTTTGCATTATGATTTTAAAAGTGAGATATGAAAGGTAAGAAGTGGTTTGTTGTAGAGTACAACCTGCCAAAATACTAAAATTCTGTCTTTTTTTTTAGCACAATAGGACTGCAAGACAGGCAAGAGTGGCAGAGAAAATATTAACCAAAATGTTAAAATATTGTCCTTTGATTATTTTGGTCATGCAAACAGATCATCATAAAAAGGGAGAAAAACTTTCTTTCCGTAGATCTTATCTGGCATCCTTGTTCTTTGGTATTTTGTAGATTATGTGACTGTCCTGTATGCATGACAGGTTTATTAAGCTCCATCACCAATCTTCTTACATACTGACTTGATTTCACAAAAGGAAACCTATTCTTGCCACCTTTCTCATCTGAACCTTCTTGCAAATGGCTATAAATTGAATTAAGTCAATCATTCTTTGAAATATTTCAGCAAAGTGATTATCCAGAAAAAAAGAAATAACAGAAGAATTCTGATGAAAATGTACACAACTTTTGGGTTGAATAAAAAGCATCATTTGTATATTAATGAATTAGGATAAAAGTATTTCAAGTCTTTAATATTTTTATTTTATTGTCATTCTATCTGAATATTTTCTCTCCATTAGATTGATATCTACAATACATCAGCAAACTTCTGACATGTGAACTCTTTCACATTTCTCTTTGGAATCTTAATGTGTTGAAGACCAAGTCAAATACTGCCATTGAAATTTGTGTTCAAACTTTATAATCTTCTAGTTAAAGAACAGATTACTCTTCATTACTATTGGTAACTTATGAAATGAACAAAACATATACAGATGGTTACAACTTCATGATTTGTTTTTCCTCTTTATTGCTGTGTCACGTATGACCCTATTCTCCTAATGAAAAGTATTAATATTTGGTACAAGTAATAGAATGTCTGAAGGTAGATTTTCTCCAGAAATAATGGGATATGATAGTAAATATTTCAATGAGTCTTGCTGGTAAAAGGCTTATATATTTATCCATGGGAGGTACATGCTTCCCATGTCTGAATGCTTGTGTTTCCCCAGTCCACATTTATGTGTTGAAATCCTCCCCAGTAAGGTGATGATGACAGGAGATAAGGTCATTGGGAGAGATTAGGTCATCAGGACAATGCTCATAATGGAACTAGTGGTTTACCCTACTAAGATTCCCAGCTTCTCTGCCTTATAGGACCTTGCGAGAAGTGTTTGCTGTGTTCAAGTGAGTCCTCTCTAGATGAGGAAACTACCGGTGACTTGAACTTAAACCTCTTTTTCTCTGGAAATAAGCAAAATACATTCCATTATGTAAGTCATCTATTTTATTATAGCAGTCCAAATGGACTAAGGCAGTGTTAAAGTTATTTCACATAAGTTCAGCTCCATTTGTAGTCGTCCATGTGGGAACTATGCTGAGGACATAATGTAAGCCATCATGCCCAGAGAAACTAGTCTTTTTCAGAGATATAAAGCTTAAAAGCCTATTTCTTGATTGAATTATGACATTCATAGCTGCCAGATTATTGCTATTAACCAGCTCAAGTATTGTGTATTTGTGTTTCCATATTAATTACTTTTACCAGGTATGTTGGTATGTTGCCTTTTATAATAGCATCTTTATGTTTATTAGAGAAATTTAAAAGCAAATGATGCTTCCAAGTTCATGTTCTTATGACAGTTTAGTCACAATGTAGGTGAAATTATTCATTTCCAATGCATTTTGCTTCAAATAAGGGGCTAATTGGACTTGCCTTTTATACTTTGTGAGGGATCAGGGACAATGAAAAGACAAAGCGAAATTTTCTTTCCTCTGATACTGATTTTTGACCAAACATAATCAGGTGACATTCAATGTAAGTTTTTTCCATTCTTGTGGTTGACTGTTTGTTTATTTTGTTTGATGATTGTTTATTTGTTTATCCATTTTCATTTATTCAATACATATTTTCAAGTATCTCCCACTGGAACTTTAGCATGGCAGACACTGACAACACAATAATGAAACTTAATAAACATGGTTTCCTTCCTCTTGTCATTGACACTAAAGTGACAGAGATGAGTGTTATATTTATTTATTGCGTGATGATTTGCTTTGCTTTAACTTAAAATTTATAGAAAGCAACTGAATGGGAGATTCCCAGTTCACGATAGTTTAAGAAATTTGGTCTTATAAGGAAGATTTAAAAAAAGCTGGTTAGATGAAATAATATGCAGGAATTAATTGGGGAAACATGAGAGGAAATAGAATTCTAGGAGAAAAAAAACATTTATTAACAGATCTTTTGAAGTGTATAGTGTCAGCCACATTTCAGTTCGGAACTACTGGGATTTGTGATGTTAATGTGATCCTTAAGACTTCAGTTAGTATAATACATGAATACAAAACTTTGCTACAGAAATGTATATAGAGCATATTTAAAGGCATGGGAGCAAATGAAATTCTTAAGAGTGAAGAAAATATTCAAAAGGAATAGATTAGGCTATATTCATAAGAAATTATGACAATGACATCTGGGCAGTAGCAGTTGAACTTGTGAAGAGGTAAGAGCCAGACAGAACAATGAGGTAAATGCTTTGGGAAGGAGGAATGAACTGCTTTCTCCAGGACACAGTAGTACCAGAGCTGTGCCTCATGTGCGACTCCAAGACTGTGCTGTAGAATGAGAGACTTTTTCTTTTCTTTTTTTTCTTTTTTCATTTTCTTTTTCTTTTTCTTTTTATTTTTTCTCCTGAAAGTCTGGGGTGAACCTATGACCTCACACATACTAAACAAGCACTCTACCATCCTTTCAACCCTCAGGAAATTTTGAAGTAGAATTATCTGCAGGATTGCTTGAAATCCTTACAGTTTTCAAAATCCACAGAGGCAGGGACACAGTCAGTTTTGCAAATGCAATTAGTAGGGTTCTTACTGTAGACCTACTACATTTGAAAATATTATAGTGTGGGTCTCCCATTACCAAGTAGCACGCTCCTCACATTTTTCCCTTCTCTGTGCCTCTCATGAGAGTGGGTTGACTTGGGGCTACTTATCACTGTGCCTGAATTGTCCAAACATAACATCAAACGACAAACATCGAATCATTGAAAACACTTGAAACTTGTATCCTGTCAGGGCTTCTTTTTAGCATCTCGTCTGACACAGGGATTCCACAATGTAGGTTGACTGGTTGTTTAGGAGTGTAGGAGGAATGTTTTCTATATTGAGGCTTTGAGACAGACAGAATTGCATACACAGTCTATAAATAATAGAAATCTTCCATGAGATGGTAACAAACACATTTCAACAAAGAAGTTCAGATTTGGCAAAATATTTAATAATTTTGAATAATAAAATATTGTTATTTATTCTTCATATATGATAATTACCTGGATACCTAAATTTTGTTAGATGAGCATAAAGTAATCTTTCTTTACCTACTTAATGTGCATGAGAGACTAAGACTGGTTAACATTTGCCATTATTAAAAATGATGTTATAATTTTCACTTTTTTCTTTCTAGTTTTAGCTAATTTCATTTAAAAACTCGATTTATGACACAGGTGATAGTATATTTCATTCGTATCAAACAATTTCCTTGTAGGAACTGAGGTTTCAGAAATACGCTTTAAAAAGTTCAGGCAGTTTGTAATTAATCCAAATAATAACATTTCAAAAAAAATTCCCTGCTAATTAAAATTTAAGCATGAAGGCTATATCTTCAAGTTATGAGCTTTATATATAGTATCAGTCTTCCATCTTCCTAGTTCATATGACAAGCACAAAATCTTTTCCTCAAGCAAAATAAGAAAAAGAAGAGTAAAAATAATTCCTCACTGTGCAGTTAAAATTTTAACTTTATAAACTTCCCAAAAGAAGGTGATTTTTTGATAGACTATGTACATAAGCCTGTAGACTCAAAGTCGCTATTTTAATTTGAATTAAATTAGCAGTCATTAAAAATAGAAAAGTAATTTTAATTATATTGAATAATAAACTTCCCTGTAAGATATGGGCTCAGTAATTGTACATCATTTTCCCAAATAGCCAGCTTAAACATTGTGTAAATATGAAAAGTAGGTTACAAGGGGACAGAGAAACTTTTCAGAAAACCATCTTCACTAATAGGGAACATATTTTACAAACTCAGAATATGGCATGTCTTCATTAACGTACATTTTTAGGTGTCAGGCACTCCAAATTATTCCTAATACACTGTTAGGGTTAATAAATACTTGAAGAGTAAAAATAAAAATAAAAGTACAGTGTATCAATATTTCCTAGTTAGAAATTAGGCAGATTGTAGAATATCGAATATTTATGTTACACCAACAAAGTCATTTTCGCTGAAATGATTAGTCGTATACAGACAAACTGTACTGTCATTGTTTTTTTCAACTTTACAAGAATGAGACATAAAGCCAGCCCTTGAGTGGCACAGGAGCAGAGGGAGATCGGAAGTTAAGGTGACCTGTAGTCTGTTTGAAGATGGTTACTAGTGGGGATGAGAATGATCACATGGCGAAAAGGTCACAAGGTGAAGGACGCTTCTCTTCACGATCAAATCAGAAAGAATATTGAAAAAGCAATAGGAAAACTATCATAAAATATTAGGCTATGTTAGGGGAAATGGCATACAAAAGAGATTTAGGGTACAAAGTCACTCTTACTAAAGGCCATCAAGGATTGAACCTACATGCTGCGATTATACACTCACAGAGACGCACACACACACTTGCGCGTGCACATGCACGTGCAGAGATACACACCACACACACCATAAATTCATGCATATACATTCCATGCATACAAGACGGTGCACACCCAAAAACACAAGCCAGTGTTATGTTATGTGGTATAAGATTCTAACTACTGTGATAGAAATGGCACCATCCATACCTTAATCAATTCGCTCTCCTGGCTTCTTGCTTCTCTCATAAAATATGGGCATAGCATCTCGATTCAACTACACAGAGATCTCGTGTTTCTTTCATGTATTGCTAGTCAGGTTAGGGATAGAAATCAAAGTAAAAAGAAGCAATGTGAGGGCTGCAAAACAAACGACAAGATCAATCTTGACTTTCTTTTTAAGTCTAGAAAGAAAAAGAAGCCTTCATCAATCAACACGCATTTATTGAGTGAAAAACTCATTAAAATCTTAAATGTTAATTTTGACCTGAGAATATTTTTTTTTAACATCCTTTCAATTAGTCCTCCAAGCAAATGTATTCTATTTGTGAGCTTTTAGGGGCCCACATTTCTGTCACAAAGGGTCTTAGTGTATGATCTTCTGCAATATGTTTTTTGTCTTGTTTCCTGGAGAGCGAGGACCACTTTCTTTTATGGCAATTATAAGTGATTATTTGACATTTATAAAAATACATTTTAGTACCATAGTTAAGGATAAAAAATGAACTCTGCAAGTCCTAGAAGAAATTGAAAAGGAAATCAAGCAAGCTTCCTTAAGCCATTTTCTTTTTATAGTCCGACTATACCTTAACCATTTTAAATGATTTTAAAAGTGAAAACTTCTCTTGTAAACACTGGCACCTGAAGAAGGAGACATTTATAAATTAGCAGATATTTGTGTGGCTTGAGAGAGTTAATGCATTTTTCCTGATGTTCAACAAGTAGGAAATTGAAGTCATTTGATGATCTGACTTACTCTGTTTGAACCATTTTAGTGTCAAGATTTATAGCCCTTCCTCTAAATATAAGCTAAAATCAATCATAAATTTAGCCTGGTTTCAAACTTGAATTTGTATGGTGGCTCGGTTTAGACTTCATAACTTTTTGTCACAGATATAAAAAAAAATACTAGCAACATGGATGAAAAATTGTGGTAAGAATCAAAGAAAAATTGCTTGGGAGTAGAGAAAGGAACAAATACTGTCCTCATGTTTGCTGATATGAAGGGGATACTGAGCTTCCAAAAATGGTCTAATGGCCCTGTGTTTCATTTAGTAAAAAATTCTTTTGAAATGTCAAAGAGACAGGCTAACGAAGCTTCTCTATTTCTAATTCCACACACTAACAAGGTTAATCTATCCATGAAGTAACAGTGAGGGCTTTCACAATTAATGTTGTAAAATACTTAAACCAACAGCTAATTAATCAGCCCTTAGGTCACTATATTGCATGCAGAAAATTAGTAATAGCAAAGATTCATGGCAGGGAAGGAAGATGACAGGTCACGCTCTGTGAGTTTCAATTTTAACTAGCAAAGGCTGTCAGAGTTATATCTAAGCTTCAGTTGATTTTTTTTAAACAACAGTGGAAGTTTGACTCACATGAGAAACAGTTGCATTTTGAGCTCATTTATAAAACTTAACTTTATCCTTTGTAGTTTTTAAATAGGAGATGAGACAAGAAAAATATATTGTATTCTTGACCTCTTTGGTAAAACATGTTATTCATGAAAGAAAAGCTGAGTTAAATGCATGAAACAAATTTACCAGATGATATATTTAACCTTTAAAGCATAATAGCATAAAATGTCTTACTTGCAGTCTTTTTATACATGCCAACTTCCAATTAGCATACTGCTCAAGAAAGAGGAAAGCAAGAATGAGACAGAGAGAGAGAGAGAGAGAGAGAGAGAGAGAGAGACAGAAAGAGAGAATGTAAATCTATGAAGGCCTATATATAGTTATTTTTATAAATCTTTATTAGATATAAAAACTAAGGTTAATAGTTACAAATCTATTTTTCTTTGGGAAGAATAGATGTTAATGTTACACCTTAAATAGAAAGGTAGAAAGGAAATAGTTCAAGTGTATTAATACCACTACGATGCCACTGAAAATGAAAAGAAAAGCCAAACTCCATATTTTAAGGGAAGTCAAATATGAAGCTATATGCCAGTACACCAAAAGTCCATTGATACTAGGATTTGACGTCTATGAGAATTTGGAACAGAAGTGCCCAGCATAAATTATGAAATTGAGAAAGTGCAGACCAGGGTTATAAATCTGTGGCAGTGTGTTTGCCTCGCATGCTTAGGGTCTGGGTTTAATAATAAGCACCTCAAAACATTAAGAAAAAGGGTTAGGACTCAAATATAGTTGACTAGGCAAGTTATGGTGCAGGCATACTTTGAAATATTTGGTGATTGTCAAGATTTTTAATACATGAAAATATGACATTTTGTGTATAAATATTTGTAAATTCATGGAATAATACTCACCACACTGTCCATTAATATCATTTAGGAAAAAAAAGTGAGTTCAGATACAAAGCAAGGGAGTTTTCCTTTTAGTTCCACCTTTTGTTTGTACCAAAGTGAGAATGATGACCCCTAAGATGAGCAGTCTATGGAATTTATACTTATTTTTAAGGACTGCATAGAAATAGTAAGTGTTCAATAAATGCATTTTAGATGGAAAGTACTTTATGTTGCTATTATTTCTCAGAAAATTAAACTTTATTGTTTGGCATAGCTCATTGATCATAAAAAGGCAATCTAATGTGGTGCTTCTGTATAGCATACTGCAAGAGACTGAAATTAATGGGGAAGGGATATTGTCCTTGTAGTGGTTTAGGTAGTGATTTGAGTATAGAATCAGGCTCTCACAAACACTTTTGAATCTCCTTCAAAGGCTAAAGAAAGCAGAAAGATCAAGAAAACTATGAACAGAATATTGTTATTTCTGAGATCCTAATAGAGGAAAAAGTAGAAAATCAGTGACATTGAAAAATCTAAGCCATTATAGTACTAGTACATTATATGGTGAAAAAAGGCATTACACGCCCGAAGAAAGGGAAGGGAAACAGTGGCATAAATCCGTACGTTAAGAAATGTTAAAGTTTTCATAACTTCTTTTAAAATTGCTGGTGATTAGAAAATTTCTTTTAAAATAACCAGTAATTAGAATGTACACTTAATTTTGATTGTGAAATATTTCTGATTTCTGTTAGCCTCCCAAGTAAAAAAATAAACAAATAAACCAAAACAAAACAAAAACAATAAAATCATTCACTAATCTGAAAACTAAGTTTGTATTTTATGTAGTACATTGTCCATTGGTCCTTGGCTGCTTTGAAACCTCGAATTTGACATGTGGTGTATGTCGATACCTAACATTTACCTGGCTCACACAAGCTAGACATTACCACCTGACATGTTTATTACCCTTTCCAGTCAATGTAAACTGCTGTTTGGTGCTTGTTGTTTTGGGTACTTGTACCATTTTATGGTTCATTCAGAGGAAAGGTAAGTACAATGGTACTCGTGTATTTCTTACTTCTGTATTCACAGCCTATTCTTTTAACATGTTAACAGTTGATGGGGTTTAAACCACTTTTGTTCTTTATAACTATGCTAAACATTTTTAGGGCAGGCTTAGGTATCTTAAATCATTACCTTACATTTTTGGATATATACCATTATTCCATTTACCATGGTGTCTTCATTCTCAAGGCACCTATTTGACTTCATCATGTGGAAGCTTTTATTTTATTAAGTAATGTTTTATATTATTGTACTATAAGTAATCCTACTTGCTATTAAGGCATACTTAGAAGTTGACCATATATGGCTAGTGTTTTTTACCATTATAGATGTGAATTTCTCAATATCGAGTGAAAATTGCATTGAAGATTGTGACTCATGTATCAAAACATTTAAGCTTGATCATTGAAGCCCATAATTCTGGGAAATACTGGTGGCATAAGCCTGTAATGCCAGCACTCAGAATATTGGGGCAGGAGGATTGCCTGGCCAACAAAATGAGACTCGATCTCAAAAGTTCTCTGGGTTGAGCTCAAATATTTTGTTCTACTGCCTCAGCTTCCACAATACTTTGCAACAGTTAAATATTTTGTAGGAGAAAGTACCACTCATAATTCATAACTATTCTTTTTCACACATTTCTTTCTTTTGTTTCCTGTTACAGCTTTCCTACTTCTCTCTATCTCTCCCCCACGAAACACACACACACACACACACACACACACACACACACACACACTGCATAGTTTTGTGATGTTTGTTGCAAAAAAGCTACCAACTTTCAATGTATTTACAATTGTGCTTAGTCCTCTTACTTTGGATATTCCTTCTCAATGGAACTGGAAATATACAATGATTAAAGAAATAATTTTTAACCAAAGTTATAGGTCTTAAAACAAATGGACAAAACCTGGACCCGCACATTATTATGTGTATGTTTCCTTGCCTAAGGGCCAGAAGTAATTGTTCTCATATATTTAGCTAAAATGTTATGCCAAAACATTCTCGTGGGACACTTCTGAACAGGAGCTAAAATCATTAATAAACTTGCACTACCCTTTTGCATATAACTGAGATGGTAATGGGCAATTTTTTTTTTCAAAGAAAACCTGAAGCTCTTGTATCCTTATATATGTCTTAGAGCTCTGATATGCACACACACTCACACACATGCTCCATCTTAGTGCTTTACTAAATCAGACAGGATATTAATCCTTATTATTAGTAAAAGTAAAAATGGTTTTGCTTGATTCCAGTTTATCCATATAATGTGATTTCTTGGAAAATGAAATCTAATTATTATTATTTATTCAGCACCATAGTTCATGGTTATTCCTTCTACGTTTTGATTTGAAGATTCAAAAAGTCCTTAGCTGGAAAAAAGGAAACCGTTTCTATGATTCCTTTCTGAAATATCTTTCACTTGAAGATGGAGTGTATATAACAAGTACATTTCTGACTTTAAAAATGTGAGCTTGCCTTGTTTTCTAACCTCATTCTTTTTTACATTTGATCCCATCTTTCTCTGTTTTCTGCAGCTTTAATAAAATGGGAGATGAATGAAAAATGTTTGCAGACCTGATTATAAACCTGCCCCCATTTCCTGTATGGGCACACAGTCCTATGAATCACAGTACAAATGGATCTTTGATTACTCCTATGGCTTTATGCAAGTTATGATTTGTGATATCAGTGAGGACCAGAAATCATTTTCAATATTTTCATTGCAGCTCAGATCAAACCTGCTATGGAAAAACAAGTTAATTGTTGTGCGAGCTGCTTGCTCTCCCTGTCATTATGGAGCACTTTAGGAGGTCCCTTATATTCAAGTCAGCTGTGTGGTTTAATTTAAAAGTAATTCCAAGCATTTAACAGGCTTCCTTCATTTTAAAGAGTACTTCTTAAAAATGAAAAAGATTCAATCACTTTTTTGGAGGCAGACAGAGGGTACAATATAAATGTAAGTCACATCAGTGCAGGTCTGATGGCTTCTGATTTAAATAGTTTTAATTAAATAGGAAATGTCCAAATTACATAATCATTGTCTCCTATAAGATAAACACAGTTCTCCTAGGCCTTTCTCCCGAGTCTTATCGCAGAACTGCAGGGTGTCAGCTGATAATGTTGCCTTCATGTTAGACAAGCAGACAAAATAATTTGATTGTACTGCTTGCCATGTTGTTCTAAGCAGTTCTTTAAGAACTAAAACCACTTTGTTTCTGGTGGCATGACAAAGCCCATTACTTTCATTTCTTGAAGTCCTTAAAAAGCTTCAACATCAATAAGAGTGTTTTCAGAGCTCACCGGTATAATATGTCTAGTCTTGTCTAGTCTATCCATGCAGGGGTAGACATAAAACAAAAGTTGGAATGGTAAGGAAAATGTTTCTCATGCGGCAAACACGTGGCACAATTACAGGTAATTGCTTTTTAGACTGACAATCACTGATGTGAAGGTTCAAAGTTAAATTTTAAATAAATTATTCAAAAACCTATAAACCTATATCTAAATGCGAGGCAGTAACTTCTGTACTGTTTGAACATTATGTGCAGTGATCATACAAGCAGGACAGGGACAATGAAAAGAAACGATAAAAATAATCTGTACTGTTATTTTCTTGGGTTAAGAGTCAAATAGTTTCATTTTTAAAACATTAAGTGATAAGCCTTCTAATTATTGAACACTTGTGAGCGAAGAGCACAAGAAATATGAATGAACTTATAAAGAGACCTTCGTTTGAAATAAGGGTATAAGTTTAATGATAGTTTCTAAAGGATAGGCGTGAAGAAAAACAGGTCATCACATGGATTTAAAATCAAAGCTTAAATCAATGGGCACCTAGTTTGTGACAATATACAATCCATATGTTTTAAGTCTATGCTTCCTAATTTTTAAAGTAAGAATACCTTACAGTAATAGCTATATGAGGATAGGCTTAAGGGTGAAATTAGATGATCTTGTCTGTTGGGTCTTTACTGTCACTGAGGGACAGAAAGCAGTATGGTCTCTGTCCTCACAGGGTTTACTTTCTACTGGAGAGAACAAAACAGAATCAAGTGAGTACCCGGATGACTGTACTTTTGCGACAGTGAGAAGCATTGTGACAGAAAACAACTGACTCCATGAGAGACAGAACAATAATTTTTATATGATTGGGGCAGTTTAATATACTCAGGAAGCTAGAAGAGGTTTCTATGGGGACAGGGATGTTGTTCTGCCCTTTGATGGAGTGAATTAGATAAATTTATAAAGGAATGATATTGCAGGCAGAGGCACTTGGTGTGTGAAGATCCTTGTCTCAGGGGTCTCTGAAACAACTCTCATGTTCAGGGAAGGAAGAACAAAGTGAGAGGTTAGATAGAAAAGATGGGTAGATCACAGGACTCTGCAGGGGTCTAAGGACGTTTGTCCTTATGCCTTCAAGGGAAACAAGTGATAAAGTTGAGTAAGTGAGGTGGCTTCCAGTTTTCCCTTAGAAGAGACCAATTTGAACTGCTGCGGAGGCACTGGGCTCACAAATACTCTAAAAAGTCAGGTATCACCGGGAACAGTTATGCAATTCATTAGAGTTTTGCTTGTCACCCTTATCACCATCACAGTCTGGAGAGAATGTTCCCTTATATCCTCCCTCCCTCCTCCCTTCCTCCTTTTTCTCTCTCCCTTCCTCTTTTTCCCTTCCTTTCTTTTCTTTTCTTTTCCTTTTTTCTTTCTTTCTTTCTTTCTTTCTTTCTTTCTTTCTTTTTTGCTCTTTTATTCTTTCTTCTTTCTTTCTTGGAACTAGAGAGAGGACTAATAATTTTCATGTGATTAAAATGCACAATCAAAAGTAAGTACCAAATTTTGGGGGTGTAATGAAATGGTAGGGCAAATTTTATTATTAAGTGTGAATATTTTTCTAAGAAAATATAAATCTTATGTTCCAACACAATAGTATCCGTAACTTTTATCACAGTGCATGAAAGTGCCTGAAAATACATCATGATAAAATCAATTATAAAGTAGTATGCTTAAATTAATCTGCATTTATTATTTAAAATAATGATGATACATGCCTGCCCAAGATTTACTATTTATTCTCTTTAAGCTACATAAGAGTTATTTATTTATTTACTTAGTTATCTTATTGGGAATTGAACTCACAATCTTGAGTTTGCCAGGCAGGTGCTGTGCCACTGAGCCATATCCCCAAGACCTTTGAGTCTACGTGCATTCTTAAGTCTTTTGAGTAGCACTAAAACATACACATATGCACACACATGCATGCATGAACCCATCCCTCTTATTCTAGTTGCCACTTTAGGAACCAACAAGAGCACCACTATAATAATGGTGTGGTTAGGATTGTCCTTTAATCGTATAAACTTGAGTCAGTTACTGAACCCCTCAGAGACACCAAGCATCATCCGAAAAATGAAGTCACTGATTAGAAATGGCCGCTAAGATCCTTCTAACGTTGTGCTATTGGAAACACTTTAAATTGTGATTATGAAAATACTCTCAATGAACTACTGCTGGGTGCCAGTCATCAAAACCACCTCCTTCTGTTCATCTGTGCACCGATATTATAAAACAGCACTTTAGGGAAACTGCCAACAATCTGTATCATAATGAATATACCTTTCCCCCTCACCATCAGATAATTTTTCATATTAAATTTTTCAAAGCGTATCCCACAAAATTGTTTATATCCATCAAATTATAGTCACTAAGAGTAATTATCTTACTTTTCCCACAACTGTTGTTTAGAATAGTGAACATAAGGCAGGTTTTAAGATATCTGAATTGATGTGCACATCTGGTTGAAAGGTGTTCCCTCGGCTTAATCTCTAAGTACTTGACTAACTTCTTAATTTTGAGGGATCAACACTAATTTCCAGTGTTTACCAGCAATCATAGATGACTAGCACTTAAAAGGCCATCAGCTCTGTCACATTTGTCAAAGAACAGAATCCCTTTCCAGATGGCCCTTCATTTGGCTAATGGACAGCCTAAGGGGATAAAAATGTCACCTGTTACAGGAAGTCAACAGTATTAATAAAAAAGCAAAGATAGACTATTCATGGAATGGCAACAAGCAAAAATGGATTTTTGAGATTTTCACAGAACTAATTGGCAATGATCATCATCTCAGCTTTTTAAAGTTTCCAGTTTTTCTCTGATTTTTCAAAATTATTGTTTAAAAACATCAAGAAAAATATTAATAAATAAAGATGTTCCTTTCAAAGAATAAAAAGAAAATTCAATAGCTATACTACATAAAACAGTTTTTAAAAGTGGTTCTCATGTGGAAAAGAATGGTCACATAAAATATGCATTTCTATGTATATTGTATATATAAATATTCAGAGAGTATTTTGGTGATTTTTCTACTTCATCTTCTACTAAATTCCATCTTTAAAATTATAAGGCATTACCACTCAGTTTCTATTTTTTTCTGTTTTTCAATGGCCTATTTTTCTTGCCTTTTTTTCTAATTTTAGATAAGAGCTTTCTTCTAATTACATTGTAATCTATATTGCTAAAAATCTTTCTCATCATTACAAGTGGGATTTCAAATCTCATCATTAAATTTCTTTTATTTTTCCCAGATTTCCAGTGATTGAAAGGCTACAGGTAAAATGCATAGATGCCTAACTCACTGCAAGAAAATTTTACTTCAGTTGTCTTTTCAAGTTATTTACTGAGATGACAGTGAAGAAATGTAGAGTCTAGCATGCAGGAGATGATCTAAAAATCATCAATGTCTGTGTTATTATAGTTCTACCAAATCTTTATATTTCAATTCTTACATAGTAGGAAAGTGTAACAAGACAGAATATACATGTGAAAAATCTAGCAGTAATAAAAGAAGCCAAAACCTGTTAGACTTTTAAATTTGGTTGTTTCAGAAAAGCCCAAATACTCATATTTCAACATTTTCATATTCTATGCTATAAAAGTATATTCCAAAAACCACATTTTACATGATTCAAGTAATAAAGCTTGCACTTCCTCTTCTTGAAAATCATAGGGTAAATTGAAAGCAAATGTCAACAGTATGCATGCATAATACTATTATCTGAATTACAACCCTAAGGGATATGGTAAGAGTTCAACAAGTCTCCATAGCTCACTGAGCAATTCACTAACAAAGATATGAAGTAGCATTTTTATTTCAAGCCTGATTATTATACAGATGTCCACTCAGCCACATTTAATAATAAAGAAGGGGAATAATTAACAAAGGGAGATCTCATGAATAGTTTCCCTGACAAGGCAAACCCACAAGAATAGAAAATACTTTAAATAGTCACACAATTAACTTTGCTGTAAAATAAAGTGAACATTTATTAATACATTTTTCTCTTCTTGATGTTTGTCCTAAAAAATTTGTAAGAAAAATGTCAGGATCAATTTTTACTATAATTGTAATAGTAGGAACTTTTCAGAGAATGAAGAATTCCTTTAATGAAGTAAGATTTTGAATCCAGCATTATATAGACAGAAACATATGTACCTGTTGGAATGGAGAAAAAATGGCCTCTAAATTGGCATTTGATTTGTTAAATTTCGGAAACTGTATGTTGTACAAGAAGGGACAAAGGACCTTTTCTGAATTATTTATTATATTCTTAGCAAATTCATAAATTTTTCAAATAATAACATTTAAATAATTTTTAAAAATATCTGTTTTGGGTCATGCAAGCACATCAAAATGAAAACAGTTTTAATATTCAGTGTATTTTTTCTACTATTGTCTAAAATCTAAAATTAAAACATCAAAAAAAAAAAAAGCAGGGCCTTTATGTATTGTAGTTAGATGTCCATTTGGGAGTTTGATTTTCTACTTTGGATGAAGAGAATACAAGTCAACCACTAGTGACCTGGAGTGTCCTATTAGCCTGTCTTCCACACTGCTTAGTAAAATTTTTAAGCTTCACAGAAGAAAATAGGTGGTTAAAATTTCTGTACTCTGGAATCATTAGCAGAGAAAAGAATGATGGCTTCTTATCTTTCCAACAACTATTATAAAAAGACTATTTGAGAGGAGAACCCTAAAGGATGATATTTCTAAATTTAAACAGTTTTTCTAATTATTTTAATCCAACATATCAATATTGAGACAGTAAATCCTAAAATTTGTTTGAAACCTCTTTCTTTAATTTTGTCTTTTGCTTAAAATTGGGAAGCATAGCAGTATTTGATGTTTTTAAATTTCACATTAACGTATTTTCAAACTTTTATTTCTAATAAAAACAACCGACCACCAACAACAACAATAACAAAAAACTTAAGTGTATGTTTTCTTTCCTAATATGGATGTACACTTTTAAAAATAAAACAAGAAAAATATTTTTTTCATTTTTGTGATATATTCCAATTTCATCAAATGCATACAACTGTATTTCTTTAAATAATTCAGAAACAAGAGAGCATTTGGGTAACAAAACACCACCACTTGAACTTTAAATTCTCTTAAGTGAGTTAGAATAACACATTAGCTTCCACCAGTGTCATGGTATTAGTCAATTATGAAAATGATCATCTTCATTTAACAAAGTCAGTAAAGACATTACAAGGAGGTTGTCCAAGGTCACTGTAAATCATAAGTGAAATTTCTAGTCTGCTTTGTAGAAGGGTGTTCTGATGAATGTACAAAGAATAAACTGATAAATTGATGGATTTACAAATTGGGTGGATAATGTAAGAGTGACCTGGTGATAATCCTGTGTGGACAGAAATTTCTACTGATGTTTTTAAACATTACTCAAATATTTTATTATTTGTTTATCCTCAAAATACTCCTTATGAGTTCTGTGATCATATTCATTTCTTTTCTCTTTAGTCTTAGCATTAAAGCCTGCTATGTCATCAATGTAGTACCTATTTAGACAAATCAGTATTGACACATAAAATAGAATTAATCAGTCATTCATTTATCACTGATAACTCCATGATTTTGAAAGCATACAAAAATTCCTCAAGAAAATATTTACTGAATGTATTTAGAGAAAAGTGCTTGTTACTATGGGATTTGAAAACTAAAACTGAAATGTGTGCTTTTCCCCCAGTTTATAGTATAACACCTTAAGCAACTAATAAACTATGGTTTGTTACACATACATTATGAGAAGTAAAAAGCAGTAGGGCATAAAAACTAGTGAATGAAAACATTGAACTTGGTTCTTAAAGTGAATTAGTGGCCAATGGTGATAAAAATAAAATTGTAAAGACAGAAATATTCTGGAAAGAAGATCTAAGAGTCATAAATCTAGATTAGATATATAAGAGGGGTAGGGAGAGACAGGGAAGGGACAAAAGAAATTATGATTTTACGAAAAAAGGATGAGTAAGATACAGAATACCAAAGGAGAAGTTTCTTCAAATACAGACAGAAAATGAAGCATTTTCCAGAAATCTAATCCAGTTAGTGCATTACTAAGAATTTTGTTAGTGTAATTAAAAAAAAAGGGGGAAGGACAGGGGGATATGTGAGAGAAAGACTGAATAGTTAAGATTTACTTTAATGAAGAATGAACTTTCATAGTAACATCAAACTGAGTAGGATGCCATTAAAATGTTCATTATAATGTTGCCAATTACCTAATAATTTGATGGTAAATGTGATGATTTGATCTGCATTTAATTGTGGTTGATAAATCTTAAGTAGATGATAATGTTACTCCCTTCCATCAATATTTGAATTTAGTGTGAAACATAAATATGCAGGCCATGCACTCTATGTTTAAAATTGACATGTTGCAAAGTTCCCACACAGTTTCCATTCTGAGGCAGGCACTGATTAGAGGCTGAGAGTAGTCAGCAATAAAATTAAGTTCATTTTAGGGAGGAGAGACAGACATCTAATGAAAATGTAATCGAGGTGGGTGTGATGTGACGCACATGTAACTCCAGGACTCTTAGGGACTGGGGTTGGTAGACCATCAGTTTGAGCCCACTTGGGGAAATTTGTCACTGAGTGAGACTGTATCAAAATTCTTAAAACTTTTAAAAAGAATAAAAGACTGGATGTGTCGTTCAGCACAAAGTCCCTAAGTTTGATCTATGTTAAAAAAAGAAAATATTTCAAAAATAAGTATAAGCTAATGTATTTAGTGTTCTACTAGTATAAAGAAGTTACAGTGGTCACTTAGAAAACAGAGTGGCATTTTTGCTGGTTTGGGAAAGATTCAGAAGCCTTCAGCGAACATGATTTTATTAAGGTGTGTCATAAACAATGACTGGAATAACAACATATAAGAAAAATAAAGGAAGAATATAGAGAGAAGGAAGTAAATAGTGCATGACTGTTCAGAGGGATTAACATACACCATCTGTTTAATTAATAGCTAGTATCATGAAGGAGCTTAAATATTATTTAGAAATAGAAAAGTTGGAAGTGGTGCTGCAGCTTGTTCAGTTTGGGAGAGTCAGGTGCGACAGAGTAAGGGACACTCAGATCAGATTTATGAAAAGATGGCTGATTACTCACCGATTCCAAAAGAGCCTCACAAAGCCAGGGAGAAGCAGAGCCTGACAGGATCGTGGCAGTGGAAGGTAGGAGGAAGATGTGACCTGTGGCCAACTTTTTGTTATGACCCATGGCGTTAACTAGCAGTGTTCCCCTCTGCAGGGTTGGATAGATTTAACTTGAGGGGTACAAAAGGCCAAGCATGTGAGCTTGGGATTTACATTATTGGATTTAATGAGATTAGTACAAAATTAAGATTGTGCAGTGGTTCACGTTAGGAAAACCTAAGCCCAGCTAGGAGAAGAAAAATGGAACTGGGGGGCGGGGGATTGTGTCAAACACGTGGTCAAAGGTAGCAAGTCAGAGGCAAGGCAATAAGATAGATGCTGAGGTAAAATTAATATGCAAGGGAGATCTAACAAGGAAAAAGAGATTTAAATCAGGTGTTGAATTGAGTTATACATTGTACCAAGATAATTAGTCAACAAAATAAGTACAAGGGAGTTGTGTTGAAAAGGCTAAATTGGAATGGCAAAACTTGAATCTCTGGAATTCAATAGATGATAAACCCAATAAATAAATAAATAATAAATAAATCCACCAACCTGGGTATCTACATGGGAATTTTGCCAGAAAACTGACCGGGTTCTGAAAGCCCAGGTGACCTTGAAGTGGAGAACTGAGTTTGGGAGAGTACTCGGTTTGGTGTAATAGGCTCTAGAGCAGTAAGATAGTATGGTGCTTGTTTTATTTGCTTTTCTCTTGTTGCTGAGACAAAACACACAACACCCAAAGTTAAAGGTATAGAAGGATAAAAAAATAAAAGTGTCCTCTTGCCCATGATACACATTATTACTGAATGGATTGTCTAGCTACTTAGATATTCCTGGTGTTATCTGTAAATGATTGCTGTTATCAAAAGCAATAAAATCTTTTTGTGCAGACAGTCAAGAACACTTCTTTTATGATTCTATCATGATGCTGACCACTATTATATTTTCACTTTAAATTCTATAGTCTATAAAATGGACTGGTTAAAATATCTCCACTAGAATTTGGTTAGCAGTCTCATCAGGCTAAAATAACAGCCAACCCATTATACTTAGATACCTAAGTATAATTACCATATCAACAACCACACAAGATCCAACTAAAGGAACCCTTCATGCAGTTCTCTCTCCAATCCTTCCAGTGTGAATACATTCTTTTTTTTTATTAATGGATGATAAAGGAAAATATTTCAAGTATAGATAAAGAGGAGGAAGCTTAAAATAACCATTTAAAATAAAATTCCAAGATAAGCAATAATGGTAAGCAAAATAAAACAAAACAAAAAGCAAAACTAAGAGTAAATCTAGTAAATAAAACATGGCATTATTCTGTCCTAAAATGCTATAATGTTATACCAATTATATTCTCCTTTTAATCTGAATAGCTTCCTTTTGCTCCTCCTATTACTTGCAGATTTCATAAAAGGTTCTCTATCATAATAATGCAAATATATCTGTGACAGCTATGATTTTTACTTGGAATTTATATTCTTTATATAATTTTCTTATGTTGGTGAAATTTTTCTAAACTATTTGCTTAAATTGCACCTTTATTTTAACTTTAAAAACTAGAAACAGAATAACTACATTTTAATATCCAGGTTGATATAAAGGCATCATATACCTCAATATTAAGTATTACAGAATAATAAAATTCCTTAGGGGTAAAACACTTACTTAAAATAACTGGGATTTAAAATTATATTTTACAGCCTGTTAATTTATCATATGGAGTAAAAATAAACCATAGGTTGGAAATGGAAACTCTACCAAATGTCTCTGTGTTGCAGTAAACTTAATTATACAGCGCACCATAAAATGACAGTAATATCAGAGAGTAAAAGTAGCAATTTCAGATGTGCAATAACTGCTTTTTACAAGGATAGAAATTACATCAAGTACATATACCTATTCAGTCTAATACTGTTTTCTAGCAAGAGCCAGTGGGATTCACAGTTAAGGGGGAGGGAGAGATTTAACTAAGCTGAAAGCTACTTAGTGCCAAAAAGAGTTCCCCATGAAAATCACTGCACATAATTGGGTTCATTTGCTAATAATAAGTAACTAATGTATAAATTTATGTTCAGTTTTTGAATGTGTATGTGTACATGAACACATAATTACTCCAGTCAGATTATTGCTAATGGATGGGTCCTCAGCTTTTAAAGGGGTTCTGAAGTGCGAAGCACCAGACCCATGTGTATAACATGTGGAGCAACTTTATAATGAAGGCATTCTACTATGAATCAAATAGAATGAATCCTAAGATTTAGGAAGCTCTTTCATATAGCCAAGCCAAAAATCTTAAGATTAAAAATTTGAGAGAGTGCCATTGACTCTTTACATTTTAAATTGTATAGACCATTGACATTCTGCTTTCTTATGTTCTTCAAGTTAAGTAAAATTAACATAATATCCTCCTTGATATATTGGTATTGAATTTCTTGATGATTAGATTATTAATGAACCAATTATTGTCTTGAATATATGGAATATTTCTGTCTAAAAGTTTATACAAAAAGGTTTACTTAAACTGGCTGTAGTGGTACATGACTGTAATCCAGACCCTCAGGAAATTGAGGCAGGAGGATCGCTGCATATTTGAAACCAACCTGAGCAATATAGTGAGCCCAGGGCCTGCCTGAACTACATAAGGACACACTGTTTTGAAAAAAACAGTAACAATAAAATAAATTAATAGAAATTATAGTCTTTTGTCATATAAACTTTGGTTTGAGTGATGGCTTTGCCACTTGCTCTCAGTCAAACATCAGGACAATTCTCTATACTTAAATCTATTTCCTCATTTATAAAACTGATATATTAAAGCCCACAAGACTTGCTGTTTGTCTGGGATAGAAGTAATGCATGAAAATTTCCACAAAGTTGCCTAACACACAGCAGACCAATAAGGTATTAATAGCTATTACTTTTGTCTGTCACTAAGTGCATGTTGTGAAACTGGTGTTCTAATTTTAGTTTTAAATTTTCTCTTGACTGTCAAATCTTTCAAGCATTGATAATGTCATTTATTTTCATGCAAAGGCTGAAAATCTCCAGATTCTATTAAAACAATACATAATCTGATGTTTTTTGTCAGATACTTCTTACCTCACATAAAAATGTTAAGTAAGCCCAGTGAGGTGCCACATAACTATAGTTTCAGCTACTTCAGAGTCTCAGGCAAAAGCCAAAGGGTTTAAGCCAAGCCTGGCAGAACAGGGAGACCCTATCTCAAAAAGGAAGGAAGGAAGGAAGGAAGGAAGGAAGGAAGGAAGGAAGGAAGGAAAGAAAGAAAGAAAGAAAGAAAGAAAGAAAGAAAGAGAGAGAGAGAGAAAGAGAGAGAGAAAGAAAGAAAAAGAAAGAAAGAAAGAAAACAAAAGGAAAGAAAGA
Source organism: Dasyprocta punctata (assembly GCA_004363535.1). NCBI lineage: Eukaryota > Metazoa > Chordata > Mammalia > Rodentia > Dasyproctidae > Dasyprocta > Dasyprocta punctata. Next base: position 11,129 of record RJWM01003563.1, on the reverse strand, counting down.
AAGAAAGAAAAAGAAAGAAAGAAAGAAAGAAAGAAAGAAAGAAAGAAAGAAAGAAAGAAAGAAAGAAAGAAAAGAAAAGAAAAGCAAGACAAAGAAACATAAAGCTGTGTTTCAAAAGGTAAAGTATGATCATGGCATAAAACTTTTGAAGATTAACAGGTAAAAATGTTTGAAGTGGTAAGTCTGTGTCTTTAAGGGTAAAGGAATTGGAAGGAAAGAACTGTACTAAAAGGAAAAGGATTAAGTGCTTGCATTAGCCAGCATTCCCATCACTGAGATGCAATATTCCACAGCCACAATTTAATGAAGAAGATATATGAATTAGTTTACTGTTTTGGGAATTCAGTCCATGGTCAGCTGTCTCTGAGGCAGGAGCATCATTGCAGAAGGGAGTGACTGAGCGAAGATGGTTCATGGCAACCAGGAAGCAGAAGAGGGACCATTGTCCGAGAGGAACATGACCATATGTGGTATCCGCTCCTCTGTGATCCACCCAGACAAATTCAGGACTCTGATTTGCTCATCTGCTAAGCATTTTTTAATCAGATGAATTTGACAAATTAGAATTAACAGTCCTGGTGCTTAGAGAGCAGAAGAAAGTAACAAAGGAATAGTTTAAGAGGAAAGTGTCCTTCACACAATAAATCCTCCTCAATTTGCACATGGTGGGTAGGTAGTTTGATGCTTTCAGTGGCATTGGCAATTGGTTTCCATCAGCTGAAACAAAATGTAACTGTCTACTTGTTATTAATGCAAATTACTAATGAAATGATTTTGTCAAGAGTCAAAGCTTTTTGTCCTCCATGAAATGAGGTGGGGAAAAAGCGTTCTATACTTTATGATTTAAAACCTACAAATTGGGTTTTTGTATCAGTACTCTCCTTCCTCTCATCCATTCCCCTCACCTACAAACTCAGCCACCTTCCTTCATTCCTTTTTCCCATCCCTCTTCTTTGTCCCTCATTTTATCTATCAGTTTGTCCCTTCCTGCTATTAGGAAACATATATATATATATATATATATATATATATATATATATATATTTGTTCAATATGTATATATTATAACTTTGTGATATATATATTTGTGGAATGTCTACAAATACCAGAGCTAAAAATTATTACTCTTTCTAGATTTTCTTTGGGGAATACTTTGTATAATGGTAGAATTACACTAAACGAGTAAACATTAAAAATGTTAAATAAAGCCCATTTTCTTTCATAAATATAAGTATATGCTATTTAGGGATGAAATTTCATGTATTCACTTACTGGCCATACAAGCTGCATGGAAGATGTAATGAGGTTAATGGAAGAATGATAGGATATTTTTCTTTGAATAGCACAAACTATCATGATTTATCTCTAAAATGACTGAGACAGTTGGTAATTACCTACTTTGAGCTTGACAATGTGTTATGCTCTTGATCTGTATGTATTAACTCTAACCTTAAAAGTAATTTTGGAAAGGTAGCTGGTATGGTTCATTGTATAAATAAATGAAAATCAAGACTCAAGGATTAAGTCCATATTTGATACTAAATAAGCAGTGGAGAGAATATAAAAGCAATAAATATGATTTTATGATAACCTGAGCACCAATGCAATCAAGTTTTACTATTCTACTTCCAAATTTATATTATCACATAGAGAGCCCCTGCTATATGTAGCTATAAGTATTGCTACAAAAATAGAGAAAACTCCAAACATAAGGCATCAGTGTTTTTGATGTCAACATTTATTTTTTAGTTTCTAAAATGTAAAACATAGTTGTAACACTTATAGGATATAAATAGTCAACAGGAAGAGGTCAACAATATCTCAGTGTGTTGTCATTTGAGATCTAAGTGGTGCTTTGTGGACTGAAGGAAAGCATCTATTGTCAGCTGTGTGAGCTCAGGGAAAAAAAATATGTTGTGAGAGTTCATTATTTTTCTCCATTTCTAGCCACTGTCCCTATTAAGGGTTAGCAGCACAGATGGTGTTGTGGTAAAGACACATAACACTGTCAGGAGCTGTAACATATGGCACAAATCTGGCATTCCACGTTTCCACAAGTTTCAAGGTTAAGATCAAACTTGTCACTTTTCTGATATTCAATTAACTTCTTTCCTTTGTCTTCATGTTAAAATATTAAAAGATATTTTGTGAGAATGTTTCCTTAGTAGAACATTTTCATGACTGTATATTTTTTAATTTCATTAGCATTGAACTAATAAATTTTGAAGTTTTTAGTGAATCCAGTGTCATATTAAGCACGATCTGAAAAGTTACTCAATTAGGAACTGAATTACACTTAAATGTATTAGAGTCATTTGACAAAAGGTGTGCAGGAAAACTCTCGTGCAGAGTCAAAGCCATCATTCCTTTCGTCTCATATATGTAGCTCCCACATATATAACTATGAATATATACGTACATTTCCTTGAAGTAAGAAGTTAATATGATAATTTTCCCAATGAATTACATTTTGTAATGTGATATACATGCATGCATACATTGGAGTGTTCTCTAGAAACTAAATTACAAAGTTTCATAGAGCTGTGATATTTTCAAAACAGTATGATAAGAAAACATCTTACTAAAAATGAAAAGGCATTGTCAGACAAAACAGAAACATTTGGTCTGCCATCAAGCACACATAAAAATATGCCTAAAATTATGGACTCTCCTTCCCAGATTCTTCCTTATATATTCAATAATCTATTCATCATCTGCCTATCTCAGTTTTTATCTGGCTACACTTTTATCACAGGGCATAGAACAAGAAGAATATCCTTGTGAAAAGCTTAAATTAATGCATATATATACATATATATATGAATATAAAAATTGTACAATTCAGCACACTATTTAGAGAACATTAATTTCATAAAGGCTGAATGATTTTACTCTTTTGAATGTATAAAATAGGACTAAACCATAAGAGTACCTGTTTGTAAAGTTGAGCTTCACTATAGTAGAGGTGTAAAATTAAGATTATTATTTTGAGAAAGGTATCATCTGAATCCCAATACGTGGTGCACAAAGGCTAATAGTTATAATGATTTGATGGTTTAGTTATGATTTGGTTAATATGAAACATCTCTTCATACTATCTCTGGACCAAGATAAATTACTGGGCAAACATATGGTGTCTCAATTTTAGTTTCTCTAAGGAAATTAACAAAGTCTGTTATATATTTTTGGGAAAAAATGAAAATTTGTATAAAAGGGTAGTAAATATAGCACATGTATAACGATAAATCAAGCTCTACAAATATTTTGTATGACAGAAATGATGGGGAATATCTGATAATTAGAAATTGAAAATTTTTCATCTGTATTCCAAACAACTTTTATGGCAGTTCAAATGAAATTTGAGTTCTTTTTATAGGATATTCACTTCAATTTGCTAGTGTGACAGGTGTTATATGACAGCCCCAAAATTCATTTGCTATTAGGTCATATTAACAGAGTTATTGTATTTAGAAAAATTCCTTGGTAGGTATTGCACAATTTGGGTTTAATGACTTATTCATTGTTCAGTTTTACTACTTGCTTAGCTTGCATTGTGGGATCCAATTCAAAACTTCATGCAATTTTTTCAAACGAAATACACTGTCATAAGGAAATCATTACATCCCTACTTTAAATTTATTATTTAGGTGTCATCCCAGAGATTGCATTATCAAATCAGCCATTGTGTTTATGTATTTTCATTTCATTCTAAACTCGCTTGTTTTTTTCCTAACCCCACTGTTTTGCACCTGTTGACTGGTTTGGTTGAATTTTCCCCATTAAACTTGACTTCACGCTTTTTGGAGATAGAGAAATATCCATTTTTCTATTCCAATCACATGTCCTGGAGTGCAAATAGCTATTGAATAAAATTATATAAATAAGAAAATTGTTCAGTTCACTGTCTTGTATAGACAACTACAAATCAAAACAGAGATCTCTTCTGCAATGTTTCATGGAGGGCTAAAAGTACATGGTTTAAAAATACCTAGAGAAGAAACTATGAAAAGAGAGAGGAAAAAAATATTCAATATAGTGACCTAATAGTTATGTTCAATAAAAGAAGCACCAGAAAAACATAGTATTTTATTTTCTGTCAGATGGCTAAAGGATTGTACCACAGAAGAACAATTATAGCACAGGAAGACATAACTAATTTATTGGCTAGAAGTAATAGAGATAGATTTTACTTCAGCGTGAAGAAATATGGACAAATTAGCCCTGGTGAAATTAGAGTGAGTTCATGTGGCACAGGAAGTTGTTTTTATTGGAATAATTATTTGTAAGGAGAGGAAATGTGGAGTTTGTATGTTCATGAATTAGGAAAACTAGTTGGTTTCTAAAACCTATTTTATATTATGTGGGATATATAGGTAGATTTTTGTGGATTATGTAAGACACAGATAAATAATTGGTTTCAAAGACATTAAAATTACATTACATGCCTATGGTAAAGGAAAAGTGGAAAAATTAGGACAGTTTTGTAGTTGCTTTTGTAATTTTAGGTGATATTCATTAAGTACATACTAGATGAAGAAACCATGTTTTACAGTGTTTCTCTATGTGAGGACTTCATATCTGCTAATATTGGGAGGGTTTGAGCTCCTTGTAAGTATCATACTAACTATATATCTAATTTTGTGTTAATTTGATTACATTTTAAAAATTAAGTGTATTTATCTAGTTAATGACTCATAACATAATGTCAATGTATCAAACAAATTTGAGACTTATATAGATATTGATCTATTTAATCCATATGGTAGGTGTTTTTTTAATCCTAATTTGCAAATCCAAGGTACGGAAAGATTGATAGTATGTATGTGGTCATATGGATGGTGGGCAGCACTGCCAGGACTCAACCCCCCTTCTCTTCAGAGTCATAACTATTTGTTTATATGTATTTTCTTTATAGTTGAGTGTATTTATACAGATTCATTTTTCTGCATATGCTTTGTTTTTTAGTAATTTTTCCTTTCTGACTTGTAGAATGATTGGAATTTTGAGCATATTCAATAACAATATATAATAATGGTTGCTTCATAATCAGGTATGATATATTGATTAGTAACAAAAATAAGATGGGCAACACATAAGTAATTTTCAAAATATGTAAGTTATGGAGGGAGTGTGTTCTTTTGTTGATAAATTTGTCAGATTTAACAAATAAAAATACAGTTAAGCTGAATTTTAGACAATGAAAACTGTGTTTAGTATATATTCTAAAAAATTGTACTTTGTTTTTCTGGAATTGGAATTTATCTGGGTATCCTGTGACTTATCTGAAAGTCATAAGTAATGATTTATGTGTGTGTGACATGGGTGTTATCACCTCAGGGACTTCTGAGAGAAGAAAGGCTGAAATTATGACATACATTGTATGAAATGCATTAAACCATTGCCATTTAATCTAAGTTAAAAATAGCTTCTTCAGAGCCTCATACATAAATGTGATTATACTGAAATCATATTGCTTAGATATCTAAACCACATCTGTCAGATTGCCTACTGAATTCAGAAATGGGGTAAACTATTTGATGTTTTCTTTTCTTTTTTAGAGTACTGGGTATGAGACTCAGGGCCTTCACACTGAGATACAGCCCAAGCCATTTTTATTGATTTATTTTATTTTAAGATGGGTTCTCACTAAATTGCTAAACTGACCAGGCCGGGTTTGAATCTTTTTTTCCTTCTGTCTCAGCCTCCTGCATTGCTGGAATTATAGACCTGTGTCACCATGCCTGATTTCTCTCTCTGCCCCACTTTTTTTTGAATGGATGATGGCAAAGGAGGGAAGGAAATGTGGAGACTAGAACTACGAAGTACTCCTGATGCTTGAAAATGATTGATAAGCTAAGAAATTCACAGCTTTGAAGTAGTACTAACTATATTTTCAATTCAGTCACCTATATAATTTATTTCTAAATTATTCTATAATGTTCAGTGAAAGTGAGAAACTTGATAAAATATAAGAAGATTATAAAGGATCAATTTTATTTGCCATGTCCAATTTAATATGGCAAAAAATGTACATTGAAAGTGTTCAGAAAAGAATGTTAACCTTGAATTAATGACAACAATTCAACTATAACACTTTTCCTGGTAATTCTTCTTTGATATTTGCTGCTAATAAAACTAAAACTTTGGCAGAACATCAGTATCAGCCACAGCAGAAGCTTTATAGCAGAAATTTTTCATGTCATTTTACAGTATTGTATGCATATTTAAGAATTAGTGATGAACATGGCAAACCTCAAGTTGGCAAGAAGCAAAGTGATCTTTCATTGTCTCTGATGAGTCCTATTTAGTATGCATTTGTTTTGGTTGCTCTTTCTTTGAAGAATTTCCAAACACACATAGATACACACCCAACTCCAACACAACAAGCAACATATTAGGACACTCAAAATAAACTTCTGGTATTTGAACTAAATATTTACAACGTGTACTGAAAATAATTTTGTGAATATTAAGTAGGTACCAATTCCTTGCAAAGTTTTAAAAATTTATGTATTTGTCCTACACGAATAGCAGTGTTTCCTTTGAAACTACACTGAAGAAAAAGTAACAAACCTTGCGTAATTTTCTTTTATGAGGTCAAAGCACAAGTCCCCAAACGTATATTGATACACGAGTAAAGATTTGAGTATATTCATGAGCATAGCTACATATTGTGTTAAATTGCTCATCTCTGCTTACCGTTTTTGGAAGAGGTCCTGTGTCATTGCAGTGTGGGAGCTGGGAGTGGTAGGAAGTCCCTGAATTTGCTCTTCAAGCTCTTATCCTAAAATTCTTTCCTATTTTGACTCCTTACCTTCCCACTATCCCATCTACTACTCTTTTTGTATTTAAATATTAGACTATTTAGATATTTCCCTTGCAGTTTTGGTCTTTATTTTCTGCACGTACTCCTTGAAAAACATTTTTTGTTGTCCCTGGTCTTCAATTATCTAAGGCTAACAGATTTATATTTCAAATCCTTCTTTCCCAAATTCCACATGTAGATGTCTATTGGATATCCTCAGAATATTCCACAGGCAAGGTAAGTTAAACATTCAAGTCAAATTTCCTTTCTGTATTTCTCTCTGTATTTGTGATCTAAATTAATGGGCTTGGTACTCAAATCCATAAGCTAATTAAAGACTTTTGAAGCTATTAGAGATTTTCCTTACATATTCTGTCACTAAACTTCATTAATCTTGCTTTTAAAGTCTTTTCATAAACTTTTTAATCCTAAAAAAGATTTTACTTTCTTTTTTAATTTTATTTTAGAGAATAAAACCCAGAAAAACAGACCAGAATAAAGCTAATCAAAACAAAGCAGTGGGTGCAGAACTTCAGAACAGGGTAATAGGATACCAACAATGGCTACCACAATGTATATAGCTATCTTCACAATAGTTGTCCATACCATCAGACATAGCAAAATCAAACAAAACTAAACAGAATGAAATCAATCAAAACATAGCATTGAGTAAAACAGACCAAAAAGATTATATTTTCATCTAAGTATTGTAAAACCTGGGTAATATGTTCTGCTATAAAACTTACCCCCTATTCATTCTCTCTAAGGCCATTAATTTTATTTTATGACAGATACCAAAAAAAAAAAAAGAGAGAGAGAGAGAGAGAGAACCAAACATAATCAGTTTACTTTCCTTCTAAAATATTTTGAGGGTGGTATTGTTTATAGGCATAGATGTCCCACTGGCTTAGTTTTTTCCAATGACATGGAAAATTTAGATATAGAATAGACATAAATACTGAATATCCTATGTGCTTTTCTCTGTAAAATAATCTAGCCATGTTTAGTTTAGAGGATGTGCCTTTGTACTGTTTTCTGACTTTAAAGCATAACTTGTGGAATTTATGACCCCTTATGTCTGGCTCTCAGTCAAAGGTCAGCTTGAAAGTTGTTGTGAATGTGAGAAAATAAATTAATTTAATGGTTAGATAAAAAATATCTTTGTGAACTGGATGGCTTCCCATATTTTGTTTCAAACCAGTTCATCTAATAAAATACTGAAAATAATTTTTGAGGTGCATTATTATGTGATTTTTGACATAAAACTTAGAAAGATTTATAGGAATTAAACAGCAAGGTATAATTCTTTTTGTAACTATCTATTTGTGATCAAATTTTCAAGATTTGCACCTACAAAAAGCACACTTTTGATGATTATTATACCAATAAAATGTTTTGCTCTTGAATATATAAAGTAAAATCATTTTAAAGACTATAGCTCACTTAAAGTTTTGTTATTTTGAATAATTCTTAGTGGAAATATTTAAATCTTTATTCTGTATATTAACATGTTACTAATTCATTCTACAAGAAAATCCTACTTATATCTTATGAGTGCAGAAAGTTTTGAAATTAATAAAGAATTGTGATACGACAAACTAAAAATATCCTGAGACAGGCATAGTGGTATATGTCACCATGTACTACCAGCACATGGGAGGTTGAGGCAGGAGGATCACTGCAACTTGGAGGCCAAACTAGGCTACATAGTGAGCTTATGTCCAATTTGAACTGCATTGTGAGACCTTGTCTGAAAAAAAAAAATTCCGGTTAATATACTATTAGGAAAATGATTTTATTGAGAAAATAGGTACAAGTATGAATCCAAGTGGAAAAAAAGGCACAGTATAAAATTAATTGCTAGAGAAATTTTTATTTATAGATTTTCAAAATAAAACTGATTTTTCGTGTTAAGCTTTAATACTTGAAATTTATGCAACATGTTTTATTTTTTAAAGACAGTATTATTTACACATCCATAGAAAGTATGTCTTTTGCTACTTGAATGTACAATGAAAATTCAAGACATTAAAATAATTTTAAGATCTTTTTCAGCTTAAAAATACAGGTCTTTTTCAAGTTAAAAAAAAAAAAAAAAAGGACACTTGAACCATGGAATCAAGTCAAATTCTTCATGCAGTTTCACACAACACCTTACTACTGTTCTAATCTCATGTCCCACCATTTATATCTCCTGCTCTAGCTATTCCTGACTGTTCATTGTGGTGTGACTGGTCTCATTGATTCACTTTATTCTGCTCAGAATCATCTTTCTTCTCTCTTCTTACTACCAGATATTTTATGTCACTTTAATGCCAATCAAAATGACACTGCCACTGTCAGATTGTAGATTCCCATTAGTGAGACTAGCTATCATTTGTAGAATATATGAGATGTAGCAGACACACTTTGTACGCCCCAACCACTTCGATCATCATTGCAACCCTCGTGATGGTAATGCTATGTGGTAGAGGGGGCTGCAAACTTACCTGACAGCCAAAGGATTGTTCATCATGTTGATTAAGTATATTTAAAAAAATAGATGCTTGACTGCTGCTTCTTTTCCACTTCGTTTGTTTCTATGACATGGTTATTATTTAGATGTGTAATTTCTAAAAAGTAGTTTAGGGTCTGTGAACTGGTATTGTTGTTTTTGTTTGTATTATTTTCCCCAAAAAAGTCATTTTCCTTTATTAATATCATCAGTTTGATGCCCTTTTTCTCAGACCACCTAAATGTTTCTCTGGGTCAGGTATCATGAATAGCATAATAATGTGCACCACTGTACAATAACACATGATGAATCAACAATGCCTTACACAGTTTTAGAAGGAGTTTCTAATAAGTCCTGATGATAGTAAATTATTAAGCCTATTATCTTCTGATAAAATGCTACGCTGACTTTAGACATCTTTATGCCACTTTCTTGATTTTGTCATTTTGAACACTTTGGTGTTAGCTTTTTTTTTCTTTTTTTTTTTTTGGCAAAGCAGTTTCATTGTTTAAAATAAAAAAAAAAAGAAATTATATTTGACACACAAAAAAGCATTTAAAAAAAATGTTTTAAAAAGGTACCTGCTCTCAGAGTCTTGACATTTTAGGTATCTACATTTCCACAAAAACTAGGAATTTTTTCCCTATCTGAGAAACATCCCTGCACCCGCTGGCTGCTGGGCGGTGCGTGGGGGTCACCGTTCCGCTTCGGCCGCCCCGACAGAGGCGCAGGCCCCAGGCTGCCTGGTGAGGGGCACAGAGTCAGTACAGGCTCCAGGTGGCAGTAAGACCCTCTCCCTCACACATAGGCCTTAGTGGCGACTCCACAGGCTCATCCTCTAGGACAGAGCTGGGAGGAGCCCACTAGATAGCTTATGACACCCCAGAGAAACTGAGGCAAGGACGTTTTGGTTACCAGCACATCAGAGAGAGACCTTTCCTGTTGCACACGTGCCATCACCGCCCCAGTGGCTTGCTGCGGCTCAGAAGTGTGTCCTTGACATTTCTGCTGTTCCTGCCTAGGGCTGGCGTTGGCAAGTTGGTGTCCTCGATGTTACTCTTTAATTCACATTTCGCTTTGCATTGAATGTGCCTATGTCTACTTTGTTTATTTATGTAAGAACCTCCTTCTCACCACTGGAGATGAAATATATATGTCACCGAACAGTAAAAGTACATATGCCTTCAAAGAATTGACATTATTAAAATTCACCTATATATATTATCGCATGTTTATGGTGCCTTTTCTGGGTGAAAGAGGAAGATTTCTAAAAAATACACAGGTTAAAGACAGCCTGGCATCAAATTATTATTCACCTAGAACTACTGATTATTAAAAATTATTAAAATGGACATACTTCTTTAGTTGATTCTACTTAGCTTAATGGCTTACCTACATGCATCTTAAAATTATCTTTGGCCTTCCTTGATATGGTGTTCATAATAGTTTTAAGTTGTGCCTGGCATATCTCATGCATTCAAAAAAAGATAAGTTATTTTTATCAAAGTCCCACCCTTTGAAAAAATAGCTGTAAATAAAGCTATTTTGTTTTTACTGAACAGGGTCCGTGAGACTGCAGTCATATGTACAGTTCATTGAGACTGTCTATCATTTCTTTAGTATTTCCTCCCCCTACCATACATGTTAATACTTGTAAGATTTCTGTTAAAGAAAAGCACTAGAAATTTCTGGAAAGTTTTAAAGCCAATTGAAAGAAAGTAGGATGGAAAGACTGCATGAAGTTTGATTCACTAAGAAGGCAAAGCTTCTGGATCAATGACTACCTTCAACAGAGTCAGGTTTGAGCTTTTCTCAAGATGTCACACTATT
>RJWM01003562.1:91702-111894 GCA_004363535.1 Dasyprocta punctata | reverse complement strand
AAAAAAAAAAAAAAAAAAAAAGAAATCAAATTACACACAAAGACTATCTTCACCAGGGAAGCTACTTACATAGGTGAACTTTCTGATACTGCTAATGAAATTGAAATTCTAAGTCCAGCTATGTTGATTGAATTCAACACACTCTAATGAGCACACACATAATTTTAGTAAGTTTTATTTAAGTAAAATTGTATGATTTAAGTATCATACAATCAAAAAGATTACTTGAACTCCAAGCACATACTACTGAGAAAATCCAAAAATGCTCTCTGCACCAAAAATCTCTCATCCATTTAATGTAGCTTCATTTACTTTCAGCAGTTAACACATTAGCAGGTGATTTTAATAAATTATTCTATAAGTCAAATTACTGTTTTCTAACATCTGCCTTAAATATGTCTATCTTTAAATCTCAGAATGTAATTATTGCTCCATAATACACAAAAATCAGATGGTTTAAAGAGTATTTTCCTTCCTTTGCTGAGATTACCACTTCTAACATTTTCCTAATACTATTTTAACAAATTTCTCCAAATTTAGTGATTTAAACCAGTATGAGTTTATTATCTTTCTGTCCTGAAAGGTCAGAAATCCCAAACAGAGCTCTTTGTGCTAAAATCAAGGTGTTTATGTGACTGTATTCCTTCTGGAAGCTGAAGGAGACTATGTATGTTCCTGCCTTTTCTAGTTTCTAGAAGTTGCTGCAATCTCCTTTCATCTTTAAAGCTAGCAATATAGGACAAATCTTTCTAACAGAATCATCTGATCTCTCTCTCTCTTTCCTACCCTATGCAAATTTCTGATTATATTGTGCCCAACCAGTTATATTCTGGTGATATACTGTGCCCAGCCAGACATAATTCTGATTATTGCAGAATAATCACCTCAGAGTAGCAATCTTAATTTCATCTATCACCCTAACTCTTTTTTGTCATGAAAACTACCACATTCACAGATGCTGGGGACTAGTTTGTAGACATTTATGGAATGGCCATCATTTTGATCACTGACACTCTAGTATTTATTACATTTTGTATACTCCCATCCTCATTTTTAAACTAAAATATATTTCAACTTTAAAAGATCTCCTTGTAGAGTATAATCTGCTAAGGGTTTTATTGTGTTCTCAAAATAATATGTACATATATATATATATACTAATTTGACTTTTAACTTCAATAGGTTACCATATATATATATATATATATATATATATAAGTTCCTATCCTCTGTATCTATGAATGTTACTTTATATGAAATTAGGATCTATTGGAGATATATATATACATATATGTGTGTGTGTGTGTGTGGGTGTATATATATATATATATATATATATATATATATATATCAAGGAATGTTGAAGACTGACAATCACCACCAGAAGCTAGGTAGAGGCAAGGACAAATTTCCCTAAATCAGTTTTAGAGGACATTTGGTTCAGACTACCTTGATTTTGGACTTCTGGTCTATAGAACCATGAGTGAACATGGTTCTATTTTTTTAAGTCACACAGTTTTTTGCTACATTGTTATAGCAGCCTGAGGAAACTCACATATACTCGTTAATCTTTTTATTGCCCTTATCAATATGCTGCATGACTACCTTTTAGTCTATCAGTGTTTTTTTTATAATGCTTTCCAAAATATCCAAAGCTTTACACAAAATGGAATTTGATCAAAGTAAGTTAAAATGACTTCCTGCATTTTTTCAAAATTCTCTTGTTTAGAATGTTCAAATCTTTTTATTTTTTGACAAAGTTTTTTCCTGTATTGTAAAATCTTACAGCTCTTACTCAAGCTTATATCCTCTCTATAGGCTAAATAAAATTTAACTTTGTTCTTAGCATTACTGAGGATTGAGCCAGGACCTTCGTATGAGTTACATCCCTAGGCTTTTTCTTTTTTTTTAATTAATTTTGAAGCAGGGTCTCACTAAGCCACTAAGTTGCCCAGCCTGGTCTCAAATTTGTGATCCTCCTGCCTCAGCCTTCCAGAGTGCTGGCATTACAGGCATGTGTCATCACTCTCAGCTGACGTTCATTTTTTCGATTGGTATTGTTTCAAAAGGTATATGCAGGCAAGGCACAATTGCAAGAACAATCAGAAAATATAATGGTGATAAAATTACTACATCATAGTGTAATTTCAGATGCATTAAACATCTTCAGAGCTGACTGAACTTTCTCTGAGGACTGCCTGATATACATATGGGGAGCTTCTGGCAGCGGTGTTCACGTGGTATGACCTGTCTGGCTGATATAACTGAAGGGATGCTCAACATACTTTCTTTCCTAGGAACTTGGAATTGGGGTACAGAGTTATTTGATCTGTGTGCAGAACTAAGTGGATGAAGAAAGGAACTATGAATATGAAAGGTGCATTACTACTGGGCTCTCAGAGAAGTAGAGAAGCCAATGTGCAGTGTCAGAAAATAAAGCTGATAAAGAACTGGAATCCGTGGGGCTTCAGAATGAAAGTAACTAACCGAGGCACTGTCTTTTGTGGTTCCTAACAGCTTCCAGCCTCTGGCTAGCCCTCCCATGTGAATTAATGATTTCCCTCCTTCTGTGCTTAATTTCTTTTGAAAAGAGTATAAGTCAGTTGTAACTGAGAGAATGTTGAGTAACACAAGGGAAATTATATAAAGAAATATAAAACAAACTGGAAAGTAAAGAACATCTTGGGTAAGTGAAATGTGTATAGAGAACACTTAAGCATGCGTGACTGAAAACAGTTTATGAATGCAAGTGGAGTTCAGAGATAGAGTTGCATCATTTGGTGGATATTATGGTATCAGTGGTTTTGAGTACCTAAATGACCATTGACATTTACTAAGTGCTAAGCATCAGCGATAAGCACATTATGTGCAAATTTTCATTCATTCATAACTACCACAGATTGCTGAATTATCATTATCCACAATGGAAACAAGGAATTAAGGAATGAGAGATAAAATGACTTACACAATTCTCCATACTTAACTCACTCCAAAGTTGGGAGTTCAACTCTTTTTAAAAGAGTCAGACTGTATTTCCTTAAAAATAAATAATGTTTTAGAATGACAGCTCTAGCGTGTTCTGCAGGCAGAAGCCCTGAGAGTACATGCCCGGCAAGTATGCCCAGGTCTTCTCCTGAGAAGCCTGCTCTCTTCCAAGCAGCCAGAGGTGATAAAGCCCTGGGCTTCCTGGTCCTTCAGAGTTCCCAGAGGTGAACCTAAATGAAGCTACAAAAGCTACAGGACTTGGTGGTCAGACTATGTGTGCTTCACTTTTTTCCTTGCCCCTCTTGACTGATACCCAGGATTCAATGATTACAGAAAGGACCTGAAGCATGATATTAGGATGGGAATCAGTACCCTCCACACTCAAGTAGAAATGGTGCAGAAAACTAATGTCTTTCAGCTTAAGGCCCGTGGGCTGACCAAGTTCCCCTCACAGTGCAGCAGCTGATGATGAGCAAACTTAGGACCATCGACTTGTCCAACAAAGAGATATCATTGCCTGCCTCTGCTAGTAAGGAAGCTCACTGTGTTGAAGTGCCTCTCCCAAGCTATGAACAGTTTTACCTGATGAATTAGGTAATCTGAAAAAACTTGAGTCACTTAGCCTAAATAACAATCACTTGAGAGAACTGCCATCTACCTTGGGGCAGCTTTCTGCCCTCAAGACCCTGAGTCTCTCTGGGAACCAACTGGGGGCACTAGCACCCCAACTTCGTAGCCTTTGGCAGCTAGATGTAGAAAGACCTCTAAAAACCAGATTCAGAGTATAACGGACATAGTGCGGGTGCTTCAGTTCATGATGGAACTCAATCTCAACCAGAGCAAGATATCTCAGCTCTCAGTAAATCTATCTTGCTGTCCTCACCTTAGAGTTCTTCTCCTGGAAGAGAGTTGTCTTGAACTCAACATGCTTCCACAGAGCATCCTCAGTGACTCCCAGATCTGTCTGCTCACTATAGAAAGTAATCTTTGTGAAATAAAGAAACTTCAAGAACGGTAAGGCTCTGGTAATTACATGGAGAGGTTCACAGCCACCAAGAAGAAGTTTGCATGATGTTCTCCAGGTTTTTGGGAACCTTACAGGACACGAACTCAGAACCTCAGTAGGAAACTGGCTGCATCAAAGGCTCCTGTTATTGAGGATATCTGCAGTAAGAAGGCAATACTTCAGAACATATTTCATTCAATAATCTTCCTTGTCAGAATTATCTCACATCAGCAAAAGGAAAGGAGTCCATAGACATAAAGAATGCACCATCCTGAGAGATGGGTAGGGCAATGGACAGTGTTGCTCTTCAACACCAATACCTAGTTGTACTTATCAGTTGAGGAGTGCTTCCTGCTAATCTAATGGCTGCACCAAAGCTTGAGATTATGCGTAATTTCAACAGGAGCTTTCATAAAGTCAGCTGCTATTCCACTTCCGTCTTCACACTTCATATTTTTATGAAATTTATGTAAGTTGTAAGAAGTTTCTATGGCTAATCTAAGGATTTATTATCCTTAGATATATATAATACATAATTTGCAATATGTGATCTGTGATGTATAGTATATATATTTGATGTCCAGATTATCAGTTCAGTTGCATTGTTCATACTTTGAATTTTAGACATACCTATGTGACTATTTGTCTTAATTAAATTGTGCTTTAAAAATGAAACACTAATACCACACTAAAAAATGTTTCCAAAGGCTGCAGTAGCAATCTCTTCACTATTGAATGTGCTTTGTTGGTGGAAGGCTCTGAAGAGCTAAAACTCTACATGCAACGCTTGTAAGATTCAAAAAAGATTTTAATCAAGATTTTCCTGAAGCTTTATTTTAAAAATTATGCCTTATTTCTGGTAATGCTTTCCCTTTTTTTTTTTCTTTACAACTCTACTAGTAAAATTACCTTCAGGAAATCATTGCTACAAGTATTTTAAAGTGACCTATGTTGCTGAAAAAATAAAAGGGAGTGAAGGAGAGTGGAAAAGAAGGTAACTGAAATGTGTTTTGTGCGTGTACCAACCCCCCTACAGTGAATGTAGTCATTATGTATGCCAAAAAGATACTAATAAAATTAAAAAAAGAAAAGACCTATGTTTATCAGGTTTATTCTGTGAAGGAGAATAATTCTTTACTAAATAAATAATTTTAATAAAAAAAGAAGCCTGCTCTAGCTGAAAATCCTTAATATAAAAGGAAGAGTTAGAAGGTAAAGAGAAAATAAACAAACCTTTCTTTATGAAAGATTTATTATGAAATCCACTGGGAGATCACATATGGGATGAAGAAGAGAACTAATAGAAAGATGTCACTGGTAAATCTGAACCCAGATGGCACATAAAGGAAAGGGAAAGGAAACAGTCAAAGTGGAAGTGAAGGTTTGGGACCAAAAGCTTTGAAAGATGAAAATTGCCTGAACAGAAACTGGGAAGCCAGGAGAAATCTTAGCTAGGATCTTGTGGTCTAGATCTAGAGTGTCCCCCAAAGACTTATGGGTTCAGGTCAAGTTGACTGGATCACAGAGGCACTATGCTCACCCATGGATTAACCCACTGATGAATTCAAAGCCAGTTGTGCTAGCAGAAGGTGAAATTTTGTCAGAAGAGGCTGTTCACTAGGGCCATGACCTGGAAGAGCATCTCCCTCCCTGACTTGTCCCTTCCCTTACTGTTCCTAACTGCCGTGGCATGAGCAGCTGTTCCTCAGCCCAGGTACTTCCATCATTCCCTGTCTGTCTTTGGAGCCTGCTGAGTTTGGTCTGAAATGTCTAAAAACCAAGAATCAAAATAAACTCCTCCTTTAAACTGTGGATGTTGGGTATTTTATCCCAGTGAAAGGAAAGTGACTAAGACTTGGGATGAAAGGAAGAGTGGGAGGAGATCTTGATGAATTCACTTGAGATTGAGATGCTGGCAAAACCTCAGGAGGAGCTGTTCACCAAGCAAGCACATACATAGTTATGTGAAGTTGCAGCTTAGGAAAATTTCAAAATAGTGATACCAATTTGGGAATCATGGTCATAAAAATAAAAAGCAAAACCACAAAACTGGATGAGATGTCAAAAGATGGTGTAACGAAATGGTTGATGGCAGAAATTTAGAAAACATTTAGCAACCAGAAGGAGTTTCTAGTAAGATCAAAGACTCAATATAATAGAAACATTTGATATTTACTAGAAGCAAAAACAAGGAGAAAATATTAAACATCGCTATTTTAAACAACTATAACAGAAGTTTAAATTTTAATGTTCCTAGAAGATATGACCTCCAAATACAAATAAATTTCTACAAAACACTGGTAAATATAGCACAAGGAAATTATTTCCCAAAATACTGCAATTGTACAGAAAATGGTTTTATGAGATCAAAGGTAGAAGTGATAAGCTTAGCTTAATTCATGAAAGTCTTCACCACAGATTTGATACATGTCCTACATTACAGATTGCAAAGCACACATAATAGCCTCCAACCATCTTTAGCAGACTAAAATGCTTTTATTTTAATGGGCTTCAGAGGGAGAGTATATAGAGTAACTGTGAGAGTTTGTTATGCAAAATAAAAACAAACACAATTTTACAGGAAATTAATGTTGGTGAGTTACCCTTCTAAAATGTAGTCTTTTGCAGGCAGGAAACAGAGAAATAAGGATACATGGAAAGAAAGAAAGAAAGAAAGAAAGAAAGAAAGAAAGAAAGAAAGAAAGAAAGAAAGAAGAAAGAAAGAAAGAGAAAGAAAGAAAGAAAGAGAAAGAGGAGGGAAGAAAAGAAAGACGGAAGGAAGGAAAAAGAAAGGAAGGAAGGGAGAAGGGAGAATGAAGGAAAAAAGGGAGGGAGGGAAAAAGAAAGGAAGGAAGAAAGAAGGGAGAGAATTAAGGTGTTGAATATGCCAATTTGCTTGACTATGGTAATTATTTTTCTCTCTCTCCATATACATGTATACATATCATTGTACACCTTTGTGAAAGGCAGTTTTTGTAATTATACGTTAACAAAGTTGGAAAAAATAAAATGAAAAAGGAAGCCCTTTGATTCTCTTATAAATAGCTCAAGGGCTGAGGATATAATTCAATGGTACAAGCACATGCCTGGCAAGTGCATGGTCCTGAGTTCAATTCCTGGTACTGAAATAAATAAATAAATAAATAAATAGCTAGCTCAAGTGTATAAAACATGTCCAATACTCCAAAAGACTGCATTTGTCATAAAATTAGCTTTCATAGTCATGGCCTTATAATTTCAAATAAATATGCACAAAGCTGCTTTTAACTGCTTTGTGAGGACCAACACATACTGATTCTTTGGAAGTTAAGTTTACTTTAATCTTGGAAATTCATTAGACACACATTGGGTTTATTTTAAAGTCCTCATTTTATGCATTTGACAGGGAAATAAAACATAAATTTCTCATAGTTTCTTTCTTCAGATTTACACCCCTGTTGCGTTGTGCCAGTCAGAGCTCAGCAAGAGATGATCTTGCTTTCTAAATTATGCACTGATGCTGCAGACAGCTGAGTGCTAAGTGTTCATGAGTATTCTGTTACTTTCTGTACTTGAAATAGGATGGATCACTGGGGATGAAAATTCTATAGTAGAAGGGACAGCAAGATGCAGGTCTCCTGAGTTGGGTGTAGTGGTACATGTAGCACTCAAAAAAAAAAAAAAGATATAAACATCCTAAGGTAAAGGAAGTGGTCTCCTTGCATCTCCATATAATTACAATGTATAGTAACTAATTTTTAATAGGAATCTAGACATTTTCCCTTGTGTCACTAATTCAAAAAGGGAATAAAACCCAGAAAAGCATTCTACTGGCAGAAATTTTAAAGAAAACAGAAACTTTAGCCCTGTGGGGTTTTTTTCTTTGTTTGTTTTATTTAGTTTTGGCACTGGGCATTAAACCCAGGACCTTCACACTGAACTGTATCCCCAGATTTTATTATATTCTTTATTTTGAGATAGAGTTTCACTAAATCTCTGAATTGCTCAGTGTAGGCTTATGCTTAAAATCCTGCCTTAGCCTCCCAGAGTGCTAGGATTATAGGCACATGTACCACTCACAGTTTAGCCCTATGTTTATAGTCATCTATTGATTTAAGAGAATAAATTGTCCTCTTTGTGGTACATTTTAACATCTAAGTTAATAAATAATTTCAAGCACAGAATATTAACATAATTTCATATTAGTAATTATTATGGTTTGTGTCTAGATGTCAACCCAAGGCCTCATAAACATATAGATGGGACTTTTTTGGAGGTAGTCGAATCAGAGTGTGTGATTGATCCATGGTTCAAAGATAGAATTAAAGGTGCTAGGATTAAGGGTGGGTGATTGCTGAATCAATTCACTGATTGGATTGGCTCCGCCCTAAGTTTGGTAGACTAGATACAATATAAGGTATATAAAGAGGTTTGTCACCTCTCTCTTGTTGCTTTTGCTGTCTTCTACCTCTAGGAACTGTTGCCCCTCTGCCATGTGCCACCCTGCCTTGGAGCCAATTATAGACTGATACCTCTATAAACTGTGAGCTAAAGAAACTTTTTGCCCTTTAACTTTAAGTGTTAGGTATTTTGCCTCAGCAACAAGAGAAAAGTAACTAAGACAGTAGTATATAGGACTAATAATTTCTTAAGACTATGTGCAATTTTAATTGATTATATTATTTTTAAAAGTCAAGCTATGCATGGCATTGCACACCTACAAATCCAGGATTGTGGGAGGCAGACACAGAAGGATTGGGAGTCCAAGTCCAATTCCAGTGTGGGCAATTCAGGTACTTGGTGAGACCTTGTCCAAAAATTTAAAAGAGGTGGGAATATAACTCTGAGGGGTGACCATGGGTTCAATTCCTAGTCCCAAAATAATAATAGTAGCTTTGATCATCTTTTGGGTCAAAAGATGTTTAATTTGACCTAAAATTTAAGAAATGCTCACCAAAATAAGATTATTTTGAGACTATGAGAATGTTTGTAAAGTTCGATAGACCAGTCCTGCCTTTCAGTCTCCCAAGTAGCATGTACCATAACTCATACTATAATTGTTTTTGAAGTGGTTTGTGCCCCTTTGGTAGGTGGCATAAGGAGGGTGGTCAGGCATTGTTTATTAAATTGGTAAAAGGACCTTGAGATAGAGGGGAGAAAGGAAGCAGAACTAGACACCAGAGGCCATAACAGTATGATTTGAAAGACTTTGGAGAGATGGTTAGAAACGCAGGCTTGGACTTCCAGGAAGATGGCAGAGTGGTAAGATGCAAAGAAAACAGCCTCTCTGAGAGTCACTATCTAGACGCGGCATGGGAACACACCATCTTGAGAAAGACAAAAAGGAGGGAAATGGGCTCCTTAGACCCAGGAAGAGTCTGAAATCTAAATCAAACCCCACAGAGAGAGTGAAAAGAATAACTTGAACGAAGAAGAAGGCAGTAGCTGGTGGTGCCTTTGCCCAGAGCCAGACTCACTGTGTGAGGCGAGCTGTCGGAGCCTGGGGACACATGGTCGCAGCGTTGGCGGGGGCTAGCAAACTTGGGGGCCGCTGCAGAGCCATTTGTTGGTGGAGAAGAGCGGCGGGTGTGGAGGACTGTGCTGGCTGGCAGTGAGTGCTGAGGACTTGGTCCTCCTGCAGGAGAGAGCGATTGACTGGGAGCCATTTTGGAGATGGGCCAGATAAGCCTGGAGCTAAAACTGTTGCTGGCTTTCCCCAGCGGCTCCTAGCTGGGTGCAGACCTGTGGAGACTGTTTGGACTGCAGCAGACCCATGGAGACTGCTTGGACTGCAGCGAGCCCAAGGAGTCTGTCCTCAAGGAAGTTCTGCTAAGGTTGTCTACTACTCCATCCACGAGCAGTTACTGGCTTGTGGGGATACAGTGCCACAATTTGGATTGTTGTCTCCACAGGCTGTCTACCAGTGAATCCAGAAAGAACCCTGGAAGTGGACTTTTTTCCTTTTCTTTCTTTTTCTTTTCTTTTCTTTTCTTTTTATTGTTTATTTTATTTTATTTTATTTTATTTTATTTTTTTGAGTGTGATTGTGGTTTCTGCCCTCCTTCTGTGTGTGGTCTTGCTCTATTCTCCTTTTTGTCTCTTTTGGCTCTCTTTTCCCTAAGTCTTCTGCAGCAGTTTCCCTAAGTTGGTGGGACCCATCTTTGTCCTCCAACCTACTTACAGTCTCTTTCTCTTATCCCACTTCTCTGCCTTCTCTTAAATTCATTTTGGGTCCTGACCCTTGAGGACAGAATTGACATATTGTGGACCTATGTATTATATATGATTGTTTTGCATTCTGATGTATAGTTACTAATTCAGTTTATATGGTTAAGGGTTGCAAATCAGCGGTTGGCTCAGTTTACTGTTTTGTTGGCTGTATTTGGTGCTGTGGGTGTCACTGCAGCCAGAATTAACTCGATTGATCTGGATAGCTGTTGGACCTGGTGGTCTAGGACTGAGATTGACTGGGGGTCAGAGAGAGAGCTGAGGCATGGTGCCAAGGAACCAGGGACTGGGCTAGGCAAGCAGTGGTTTCTCATCTCTGACAAACTGAGGAGGTGGAATTTTCCAATAGACTCAGAGCCCAGGAACCAACTACACCTGGAAAATATCTCAGGGAAGTACTCATCACCTGGACGTCCTTAATACCATCATTAAAACAACCCACTGCAGAGAGCTAACAGGTATCACTCTAGGAATTAAACTAAAAAAGAAAAGAAATGAGAAGACACTTAAACAGCACACAACCTCAGATACCCAGTTCACCAAAGGCAAACCCAGGGGGCAATGAGGCTGGAAACTCCAAAAGCCCCCCCACCAGTTTTCTCTGAAGTGGTAACAAAGCAATTGAATGAGGCTTTGGAAAATATGAAATCAGAAATAATCTCTCAAATAACCACAGAGATTACCAAAATACACATGCTTAGTGATGTTAGAGCAGACACGGACAAAAAAATAAACAAGCTTAAGCAAATTAAGGAAGTACAACATAGGAAGCAAATGGATTCCATAAAGAAGATTCAAGCAGATATTTAGGAGAACAAAAGCTCCGTTGAAAGTATTCAAAGCAGATTAGGCCAATGTGAGGACAAGATCTCAGATATTGAAGACAGGCTTGCAGTTAGTGACCCGGAAAAAAAAGATTTCTCAAAACTACCAAGGGAACATGAGAAATCAATCCAGCAGCTGCTTGATGAGACAAAGAAAAATAACTTAAGATTAGTTGGAGTCAGTGAACAAGCAGGAGATACTACAAATGACATTAAAAGCATGCTTACAGACATCATGTCAGAAAATTTTCCTGGTAGAGAAAAAGAATTTGACATACAAATAAGTGAGGCATATAGAACTCCAATTAGCAATGATAAAAAAAAATGTCTACTTCCAGACATATCATAGTCAAGATTCCAGAAATTCAACACAAGAATAAAATTTTAAAAGCTCTTAGGGAAAAGAAACAAATCACCTATAAAGAAAAGCCCATCAGAATCACAGCTGAGTTCTCAGCACAAACTCTCAAGTCAAGGAGAGCTTGTTGTAAAGTACTCCAAGTTCTAAAAGAAGACAACTTTCAATGCAGATTGATGTATCCCACAAAAACTATCTTTCAAAATAGAGGGAGAAACAAAATACTTCCATGATAAGGAACATTTGAGGAAATTCACGACCACTAAACCGATGTTCTTGAGGACATTTTAGAAAGGGATGATAAGTAATACAGCTCCATGAACCCCAATAGAAGGAATCCACCAGGAAAGGCAAACAATTTATAGGGAAAGGAAAAAGAAAAAAAGGGGGGGTAGGAGCCAATAATAGGAAAACAACATTATAAGGATAAGTCAATACATATCAGTTTTAACCATCAATGTTAATGGTCTCAATTCACCAGTCAAAAGACATAGACTGGCAGAATGGATCAAGAAGCAAGATCCAACAATATGCTGTATACAAGAAACATATTTAATTCAAAACGATACTCATAGACTGAAAGTCAAAGGATAGAAAACAATACTCCATACAATAGGAGTTCAGAAAAAAGCAGGGGTAGCTATTCTAATTGCAGATAAAGTAAATTTTAAGCCAAGACTTGTTAAGAGAGACAAAGAAGGTCACTATATCTTGGTAAAATGAACAATCCAAGAGGAAAAGATAACAATCATAAATATATATGCAATATTAGTGCACACAACTGTATAAAACAATTATTAATGGACATGAAAAATCAAATAAGCCTTAATAAAATTGTATTGGGAGACCTCAATACTCTGCTGTCACAAAAAGACAAATCAACTAGATAAACAATCAGTAATGAAATATTAGAATTACATCAAACTTTTGAGCAAATGGACTTAGTAGATGTCTATAGAGACTTTCACCCTACAACATCAGAATACACATTCTTTTCAGCTGCACGTGGGACATTCTCCAAAATAGACCATATACTGGCTCAGAGAACATGCTTAAGTAAATGTAAAGGAATTGAAATTATCCCATGCATACTACCAGACCACAGTGCAATGAAATTGGAAATCCATGCCAAAGGAAACACAAGAATTTCATCAACACATGGAAATTAAATAGCACCCTACTGAACAATCAGTGGGTCACAGATGAAATTAAAGAAGAAATTAGACAGTTTTTACAGTTGAATGATAATGACAATGCAACATACCAGAACTTGTGGGACACAATGAAAGCAGTCTTGAGAGGGAAATTTATAGCAGTAAATGCCCATATCAGGAAAACAGAACAAGCTCATATAAACAACTTAATGTTGAACCTCAAATTTCTAGAAAAAGAAGAGCAGACTAAACCAAATGTTTGTACAAGGGAGGAAATTATAAGGATCAGAGCAGAAATTAACACACTGGAGACTAAAAAACAATACAAAGAATCAATGAATCGAAGAGTTGGTTCTTTGAAAGATTAAATAAAATTGATAAACTCTTAGCGAACCTTATCTTAAAAAGGGAAGAAAGGACTCAAATCCATGCAATTAGGAATGAAAAGGATAAAATCACAACAGACCCTGTCAAAATCCAGAAAATTATCTATACCTACTTTGAAAACTTGTATTCTAATAAGATGGAAAATATAGAAGAAATGGACAGATTCTTAGATACATATGAATTACCAAAGTTGAATCAAGATGATAAAAAATCCTAAACAACCCAATATCAATAAATGAAATTAAAGATGTAATTAAAAAATTATCAACAAAGAAGAGCGCAGTCCCTGGTGGATTCACTGCTGAATTATACAAGAAATTTAGTGAAGATCTAACACCATTATTTCTCAAACTTTTTAATGAAATTGAAAGGGAAGAAATTCTCCCAAATTCATTTTTGAAAGCAAGCATTACTCTGATTCCAAAACCAGAGAAGGATCTAACTAAGAAAGAGAATTACAGGCCAATCTCCCTAATGAACATTGATGCAAAAATTCCTAATAAGATACTGGCAAATAGACTGCAGCAAATCATCAAAAAGATTGTACACCATGATCAAGTGGGATTCATCCCAAGGATGCAGGTTCAACATACGTAAATCCATAAATGTAATACATCATATTAACAGAACCAAGGATAAAAGTCATATGATTATTTCAGTAAATGCAGAAAAAGCTTTTGACAAAGTCCAGCACCCATTCATGATAAAAACTCTACAGAAAATTTGCATAGATGGTCTTTATCGCAATCTGATAAAAGCTATCTATGACAAACCGATAGCTAACATCATACTAAATGGACAAAAATTGAAAGCTTTCACTCTAAAATCAGGAACAAGACAAGGATGTCCACTCTCTCCACTCTTATTCAACATAGTTCTGGAAATTTTAGCTAGAGCAATTAGACAAGAGAAAGAAATAAAATGAATACAGATAGGAAAGGAAGAAGTTAAACTAGCATTATTTGCAGATGACATGATACTCTACCTAGAAGATTCCAAAAATTCCACCAAGAGACTTCTAGATTTAATAAGCAGATTTAGCAATGTAGCTGGTTACAAAGTCAATGCTCAAAAATCAATAGCATTTTTGTACACGAATAACAATCTCACTGAGAGAGAAATTATGGAAACAATTCCTTTTACAATAGCATTCAAAAAAATGAAATATTTAGGAATCAATCTAATGAAAAATGTAAAGGACCTCTATACTGAAAACTGTAGTATTCTGAAAAAGGAGATTGAAAAGGATATTAGAAGATGAAGAGATACCCCATGCTCTTGAGTAGGAAGAATCAATATAGTCAAAATGGCCATAATTCCAAAACTGTTATACAGATTCAATGCAATCCCAATCAAAATACCAATAATATACCTTACAGAATTAGAGAAAAAAATCCTAAAATTCATCTGGAACAAGAAGATATGTAGAATAGCAAAGGCAAACCTGGACAACCAAGACAAGTCAAGGGCCATCACAATTCCTGACCTGAAATTATACTATAAAGCTACTGTGATAAAAACAGTGTGGTACTGGCAAAAAAAAAAAAAAAAAAAAAAAAAAACAACGACCTGAGGATCAATGGAATAGATTAGCAGATCCAGAAACAACTCCAGACACACTAAGCTACCTTATCTTTGACAAAGGTGCCAAACACATTCACTGGAAGAAAGATAGCCTTTTTAATAAATGGTGTTGGAAAAACTGATTTTCCATATGCCAAAGATTAAGACTGGACTCCTATCTTTCACCATGTACTAAGTAAAAATCTAAATGGATTAAAGATCTCAACATTAAAACAGGAATTAAATCTGCTGGAAGACAGAGTAGGTAAAACTCTTGAAGACATTGGTGTAGGCAAAGACTTTATGAATAAAAGCCAGACTGCACAGGAATTATCGCAAAGAATTAACAAATGGGTTCTCATCCTACTGAAAAGCTTTTGCACAGCAAGAGAAACCACCAACAGTGTGAAGAGACTCCCCACAATGTGGGAGAAAATGTTTGTCAGCTGTCCCTCAGATAAAGGATTAATATAGAAAACATATAAAGAACTTAAAAACATCAGTCCTCCAAGATTTAAAGACCCAACCCAAAAATGGGCAGCTGAGATGAACACACACTTCTCAGATGAAGAAATACAAACAGCAAATAAATACATGAAAAAATGTTCAACAGCACTGGCCATTTGAGGGATACAAATGAAAGTAACACTGAGATTCCACCTCACTCCAGAAAGAATGGCCAGTATTAAGAAGTCAACCAATAACAAATGTTGGAGGGGCTGTGGACAAAAAGGAACCCTTCTCCACTGTTGGTGGGAATGCAGGCTGGTGCAACCACTGTGGAAGTCAGTGTGGAGATTCCTCAAAAACCTAGGATTGGAGCTCCCATTTGACCCAGCTGTTCCCCTTCTGGGTATGTTTCCAAAAGAATTAAAAGCATCCTGCCACAGTGATACATGTGCACCTATATTCATAGCTGCCCAGTTCATAATAGCTAGATCTTGGAAACAACCTAAATGCCCCTCGACTGAGGAATGGACAAAGAAGATGTGGTATTTCTATATAATGGAATACTACTCAGCTATAAAGAGTGATAAACTAGACCTTTTCACTCTTAAATGGATGAGCATTGAAAATATACTTCTCAGTGAACTAAGCAAGTCACACATATGTAACCATCACATTGTTGCACTTATGTGATGAACTGAAATAAAATCTATGTATATAAAAAATTAGTTAAGACAGTTAAAGAAAAAGAATTTTGAATGAAAAGTAGTTTTCTCGGGGTCATCTTTAGATTTCATTTTTAATGTGAAATGTTTATTTGAAAACAATAGAGCAATCATAACAAAAAAGATAGCCATGTAGCTGGTTTCTCTTGATTCATTGAGGCAAAAGTTTTGTGCTAATAATTTTTTGGATAATGTTTCATGTCTATATTTTTTATCCCAGATAATTTCTGTGAATATAATAATGTGCAATAATGTGCTGATGATTGTTACTCTCTTATTGGCTGGTTGTGAAATTGCTTTGGTTTCTTACTTTTGGTTTCTTACTTTCCTTTTGTTTAAAATTTAAAAGAAAAGAAAAAGAAAAGAAATGCAGTCTTCCTAGGGCCCACTCTCAGTTTGCTGAATCAGACTTTCTAGAGGTGTGAACTGAGAACTTTCACATAAGTGCTCCTTACACAGGATAAATTTGAAAAAGCTCTGCTCTAAGATTATTGTCACTCTGGAGAATAAATCCTACTTGGAGTCAGCAGTTATCTTATATTTCCTCCTTACATTTCTAGAAAGGTAGTAAGTGCTCTTAATGAACAGTGTACTAGATGCTACTGGTAAACTCATCGTGAAGAAATTGAGAAAACAATCAATCATATTATGAAGACAATTGAATTGGAAATTCAGAACCTCTTGGGAAAATGATTTTTAAATCAATATTTTGACAAAATACAACAACGATAAAATTAAATTAAACCTGAACAGCAGAATAAGTTTGTGAAAGAGATAGCTAGAGCCCATCTGTAGTTCATTTGCTATAGTGTAACAAAGCAGTATATAGCTTGTCTTCTTTTTATTATATTTGTGTTACACTCCCTTCTCCCTCCTCCCCAGTCCCCAGTTGCTGGGGTCAAACTCAGAGATATATGCTAGGCAAGGTCTGTAACACCAAATAACATCTCCATATTTTTTTTTATTATAGATAATTTTACTGATAAAATATAGGTCTCCTAAAATATTCTAAAGACATTTGTAAATAAGATCCTTCTCTTTCTCTGTCTCTGTCTCTCTCTATATATAATATAATTTAATTTAATTCAATGGACATATATAGACTATTCATTACATTGCAACTTGCCAAAGAGTATTAGAAAAGGAAGACTGATTATAAAATACAGTCTCTACACTTAGAGAGCTTAGAGGCAAGAGGATCTCTAGGCTAACGTGGGGTACCTAACAAGGAGGGGGAGTGAGAAAGGTCATTTATACAGTGACTATACTAAAAGGCAAAATGATCACTTTCAAATAAAAAATACAGTAAATAGTAGGTCAGAGCTATGGGAGCTTTGGAGAGTGTTTACTTGAATGGGAAGGGACATAAGAGGAAGCAAAATAAGTATGTTGAATGTGCTCTGGCTGTAAATATTGCACATAGATCTTTATTCCACCAGCACAGAACAGAAAAGTCTTCACTGAGGAGCTTTGGTTACAGAGGAATTCAAAGGAGGGGGAGTTGGGAAGAGGAATAGTGAGTAAATGCACATTTTCGTAAAGGTGTGACAGAAGGTGCTTGTTTGATGTTTGTCCGAAAATATGAATAGAATACTCATGCTCAAATTTGAGTTAATTTTTATTGCTGTTACATTATGTAAGAGTCATGGAAATAAGCAAAATATTTCCAAGTCAGCATGCCTCAGTAGTCCCATCTTTTTAAAATTTAAATGCCACAAAGATGAAATTCTCTAATATTTCACTATCACCAGGTTTCTGACAAACGATATACAATGATTAAAATGTAGAAATACAGGAAAGGAAATTATATACTTCTCTCTGCTTCTTTGGAGAAATACTGTGAACCAGCCCTACGATTTACACCAGAAATGATGTGTAATGCATTTATGCTTCCAAAGACTTTATTTTGTGATTATTTTCATGTTTATTAATTTAGAAGTCTGGATAATTGAGACCCCCCTCCGCCCCGCCCCCCCCGCCCCCCCGCTACCACTGAAGACTTAACATAGGGGGCCCTCTACTTCTGAGCTACATCCCCAGCCCTTTTTGATTTTTAAATATTAAGAAACCCAGGGTGGCCTTGAATTTGCTATCCTGCATCAATCTCCAGGGCAGCTGGGGTTATAGTCATGGGTAACCTTGCCCAGCAAAGATATTTTCTTTAAAATATTATCATTGATCCTCATTTTGCATTTGACTTTTCCGCATAAAGGAAAAAAGAATCCTTCTTTAAAATTTAAAAAAAACCGTAAAAAACTTTTTAAAAAAGGAAAAAATCCAAATAGACAATAAAAATGTCGTTTTTATTTTCTTTGTTACAACTCCAGGAATAAAATTAATCCTCTTGAATGTGATCTTGCGTTTTTTGATTCATTTCAATATGAGATCCGGCACTTGCCTTTTGTTTTCAGTATTTTATTTGATTCCTTGGCTCTTTCTCTTAAAGAAAATGTCTTCGTCGGAAAAGTGGAAAACTGTGGTTTATTTTGAACAGATGTGCGTAGTGCTTCAGTCCTTGCTCCCTCCGCGCCCAAGGGCACGCCACGGATTCCCGGACTCTGCGGGGACTTTCTATTGGACCGAACTCCACACAGACTCTGGCCCTCAAGGTTGGGGGCCTGAGGCCGGGCCGCCCAGCCCCTCGGAAACCAGATCAGGTGTGCCCAAGATCAGGCAGCAGTGTCTGCGTCGCTGCCTCAGCTGCACAGACTAGAGCATCCCCTCTCGATCGGTTTCTGGAGGCCCCAAGCCCGGCCATGCCCCGGAGAGGCTTCACAATTTCTCGACCTGGAGGTCCCGGGAGGGCAGTGCTCCTGGGCCCGGAGGCGCAACTACGCTGAGGGTTTGATTCGTAACGCTGGGTGGAAAATCTGGGGCAGCAAAAGTCGGGGTGCTGTCGCTGGGCTCAGGCGCCTGAACGCGAGCAATCGCGCGGCTGCAGGCCGATCTTGCCACTGGCCTTGGCCGGGGGAGCCGAGCCTGGCCTCGGCTGGGTGGGGAGGCGCGGCCTCGGCTAGCGGAGCAGAGCTCGGCCTCGGGCTTCTCGGTCCCCCGGGGCTGGGTGAGAGCCGCGGAAGGGAGAGGCTCGCTTCCCCTCCCCCCCCCGCTCCCCGCCGCGCGCTGGAGGGAGGGTCGGACTGCGGGCTTCTCGGGACTAGGGTGGGAAAGACCATCCGAGCCTTAGCGTAGAGCGCTTTTCCTCTCCCAACGCCCTGATCGCTGAGTCTCTGGCGCGGCCCCCAGGCTCTGCGGCGCTTGCTTGCTGTAGGCAGAAAGCAGTTACCTTCCTGTCCTAGTAAATTTCAAGAATTACAGAAAAAGAGTCCACCAGCGCGTTTAGCCCAGGAAGTCAGAGGTGCAGCCGAAGAGAGAAGGTAAAGCAGGCTTGAGAGGCCCGGAAGCAAGCGCATCTGTCTCCTCCCTCTAGTGTCTCCCCAGCTTTATTGATCTCAGGGTGGGGATAGTGGTCTATATCAGATTCCCAGTTATACAATGCTCTGAAATCGTGTCTTTTGGGAGTGAAGGCCCATGCCTATAGCAAATCGTGTCTCTTGAGAGTGGTGCTGTGGGCACTCGCTGCGCGGACACCAACTTCCCCAGAGGAGACACTTGGCCCCGGAGCTTATTTTTGTTTTATGGATCAGGCCCCTGATTTCCCCCCAGTAACTTCTTAGTAAGCGGTTTTGTGTGTGTGCTGTGTGTGTGTGTGTGTGCGCGCACGCGCGCGCGCGTGTGTGTTGGGGGTGGAGTGTGAATGTTCAAATAAACTGATGGTTTGGTAAAGTGCCAGTGTAATTAGGCAATGTGACGTATACTTGTTGCTTCAACATTTTTATAGATAACAATATTTCTGGATCCCCAAGATTGATCTGTCAAGGGACACTATTTCCAGTCCTCGTTAAATTATAAAATAAAACCTGGACTTGAAGAGATCTGTAGGACATCTAGTCCAACCAGATAACACCTTAGACTACTTTGATGTTCGAAGTTAAATCTACATGCATTTTCATTAAAGGATGATTGTATGTATTGCCATTGCAGGTTATTTTCCCACAGAACTGTTTCCTCAAGGCAGGGATAGTTTTTATACATCTCTGATTTTCCCAAATCAAATACTTTCTGAGACTATTAAGTACTCAATATGAATACTAACTAAACCACTCTCGGTTCTTACACTTCCTGGAGGCTCTAAACATTCCTACCACATGCAAAGGAAAAGGAATGGAGAAACAGGGAGGAAGGCGTCACAGACACCAGATAAAAGTGAAAGACAAGGCTTTCCACGCTGATAGACTTTTATCAGACAATAAAAGTGCTCGGAGCTGGGCGTGGTGGCACACGCCTTTAATCCCAGCACTCGGGAGGCTGAGGTAGGCGGAGCGTTGTGGGTTCGAGGCCGGCTTGGGCTACAACGCCTGAGCTACATAGTGCGACCCTGCCTCAAAAAAACTCGGGCCGGGGGTTTGGCTCAGTGCCTTAAGCGCGAGGTTGTGAGTTCAATCCCTGGTGCCGCAAAAAAAAAAAAAAAAAAAAAAA